>PPHD01025575.1:0-11726 GCA_002909625.1 Bambusicola thoracicus
ACAACCTCCTTGGGCAACCTGTTCAGTGCATCACCACCCTCTGTGTGAAGTCCTTAAGGAGAGAAACGGGAACTCTGGCTCCTCTTACAGCAATAACCCGATCCGGCCTCCGACCACCCCCTGCCAAGGAGAGATCTGCGAAGAGAGGTGCGTGTTTGTGGAAAGCAGCCTGAAGACTGGGAGAAGGCAGCAGCCATCCCAGATGAAGGTGCAGCAAACGCAGTGCTGCCGCAGCTCCCCGCACCCACCTGCCGTGCAGGGCAGCCCTTGGCGCAGCACGGGTTCCACCGGCACTGCGGAGCAGCAGCTATTCTTGGACACCACCTACCGGCACTGTCCTTGTTAACTCTTCTGACGACGAGCAGCTGGGCAGAGGGCAGCCCAAACCTGGGGGAGGAGAGATGGACGCGACCTTCCCGAGCTCGTCAGTGAACGGCCTGCTTGTTTTTTTTCCTGAGGGAGGGGGGCTGCCTTGGGGATGTGAAAAGTACCGTTATGTAAGGGAGGGATTTTTCCTCGCTTCTGGGATGCCAAAAGAAGCGCTGTGAGAGGGCGTGGGTGAAAGAAAGAAGAAAAAAAAGAGAGAGAAAGAAAAGGAGAAAATGCTTGCAGGAATAAAGCAGAGGTCTGCCCTACCGCAGCTCTGGCGGGGCTCTGCGTGGCAGAGAGAAAAAGCTTTTCATTTTTTGGATGCAGCCTTTTAAATCAGAAAGGAGGAGGAGGTACAGCTTCAGACTGCCCTGCCTTCCAGCACCAGTATCCCTAACTGCGTGTCAGACAGCAGGGAAGAACAAAGGGCTGGTGGTCTCATGTCCTAGTTGGCACAGAGTACAGTGACTGTAACCCCCCGGGTAAAACTTGGGCTGGGTCTGCCCCATTGCCATGCCTGGGGCTGCTGAAGGACCCTACTACAGCACCCCACTCAGCTCAGGCGCTGCAGTGTCATGCCTGAGGGTGAGGGTGCTGTTTGTGCCAGGGTCTTTCTTGGCTCCCTCACAGGGCAGCACTACTTCCTGATGGAGGCAAAAACTGCTCTTCCAATTCCTGACCCTCAGATAACCATCTCCTCCATGGCTTTCCAGCAGAAGTTCCTCCTGGTGTATGTGTGTACATGTTTTGTCCTGCTTGTGTCTGCCTCAGAATTCACCTCATTTAGTATTTTTCCCTGGGGAAAAGGTCTGGATTTAAGCTCACAAATTGACTTATGTTCTCCAAAGAAGAAATAAAGAAACCTGTCATGGTACCCTCCGCCCAAGGCTTGTTGAGATTCTCTATTGCCTACCATAGGGTTCCTGCATTTGTTCCCCTCCTCACTATCCATTGGTGCTGTTGTTCTCAGTTAGGTGAGGACCCAAGCCTACTGGTTTTTATGCCTTTATTTCTATTCTCTCTTCTGTTCTTGGAAATAATCCCGGTTTTCTTTTTACTCGTGTAGTTGTTCTTGAAGGGCTGCGGATGAGAGCCTCTCTGGAACATCTGTGCTAACTCACAGAATCACAGAATATCCCAAGCTGGAAGGGTCCCATGAGGATCACTGACCCCCACCCCTGGCTCCACACAGCAGCACCCAATCCCTCTTTCCCAAGCATATTCCTTTTACAAAACTATTGCCCTTGTGAGCATGGGTCTGACTCCCACTGGTGCTTGAGAGGGTAGAAATGTAACAGGGCTGCCTTGGTGCTGCGTATCCTGAGATCTGCATCACGCAGGATCTGGGCAAGCCATGAGTACCTGCAGGGATCCTGCTGGCATCTCTGGCTGTTGTCCTGTCAATGGCAAGGGCAGTGCAGGTAGCAGTGTCTGCTGGGGCTTAGAAGTATTACATTTGTTTTAAAATATTAATTTCCTCTTCTGTTTGCTGGCCGTAGAGTTTGAGGGATAAACGATGTACCTGGCAAGTGGAACAGCCTTTGGAAACAGAGTTTGTTCAGTATGGTGTTTGTAAGGTGTGATCCCATAGTTTAGTGGCTCTAATGTTAAGAGTTCTGTGAAACAGTTGTAGTGAGAGGCCTCTTCCTCCAGGAAGGCTGAATTTCTCTTCCTTCAATTGCTTCCATTTTCACTTGTGTAGTGTATTCCAAAAGAAGGCTTTCATTACCATGCTGTGTCCCCAGGGCTCTCCTTTCATATGAATCCTACCAATTGGAGAGATGTGTTCTTGGAAGATGCTTACATGGCTCAAGAGGTTTACTCTGTCTTAGTAGCTTTCTCTAGTTGGGCAAGCTCTCTTTTTATGATGAGTAAAATCAGAGGTGATTTACAGCCAGCACTGATATCATGTGACCCAGCCATGATAATCATTCATCATAATGAATGATAGATGTAGCTATTAGCTTGTTTTATTACCGTAGCAGCTAATTCTGAACTACGTTTACTGTACGGGATGAACACCGTAGACTAGAAAGAAGTCACTGGCCTTGTTGTAGTGAATCAGATGGACTTCAGAAGGAAGAAGAGCTGTCTTGTACATCAAGTGCAGGCTATTTCACAATGCAGGGGAAAAAAATACTGTTTGGTTTGTAGTTTCCAGTGTGCATTTCCTATTAAGGTGGAAAGTCATGTGTTCCCATTCTCGCGTTGTTGGTCAAGTCTCTCAGAGAAGGCATCTGTGATCAGTGCAGGTCTTTTAGCAATTAATATAAGCCCGATTCTATTCTTTATGACTCTCAATTGCTTATGGGTATTTTTCAAGGTGAGATTACTGTTGTTTATACATAGGAGCTTCGCAGGCCACGTGGTACGCTGGCAGATTATGTTGCCTGTAAACGATCTGCTCTTCAGTAACAACCATTCTGTCTCTGTTCAATATTTATATACTTATTTTTAAAATAACAAATGAAGGAATGGATCTTGTCATATTATCCAGTGAACTGGCAGCTCTGGGAGCTTCTTAGGTGTGAGAGCAGGCTTGCAGCGATGGCACTATGGAGCCTCACTGTAGACAAGTCCCAACAAAATAACCAGGCCTGATCAAAACTGCTAACACCGTGAGTTTCACTAAAAATTAATTAGTGGAGAGGAAGAGGAAGGGCAGGCATGGCTTTGAAGAAGTTGCAGAAGGTAGCACTGTGGTAGCCCTGAAGGGTATTTGGGCAAAGATGATACAGATTTTGGTCTTCAGAGGGAAATACGAAGAGAGGCTGATCTTGCAGGTTTAATGCTGCCTTGCCCAGGTGCACAGTTTGAGGAACAAGTGACTTGTGTATTCTGACACCTCTGTTTTCTGTGTTAGGGGTTATGGTTAGGGTTAAGTTTTATGGTTAGAATTGTGGTTAGGTTTTAGGGTTAGTGTTAGGTGTCATGGTTAGGGTTATTGTTGGGTTTAGGGCAATGCTATGTGAGGAAGAAACCCCAGTCCTTCATAGAATCATAGAATCATTAAGGTTGGAAACATCGCTAAGATCATCCAGCCCAACCACCAACCCATGCCTGTGACTGCTCTAAACCACATCCCTCAGTGCCACATCTCCACAGCTCTTGAATACCTCCAGGGACAGTGACCCTACCACCTCCCTGGGCAGCCTGTGCCAACTGCATTGCTGCTCTTTCAGAGAAATGTTTACTAATATCCAGCCTGAACCTCCCCTGGTGCAACCTGAAGCCATCACCTCTTGTCCTGTCACTGTTACTTGGGAGAAGTGGGCAGGTCTCAAGGACTGCGTGGTGGGGCAAGAGGCCTTGGCTGGCTGAAAACCTTTCCGTGAGAAGCTGTGTTTCACCTCCCTGAGATGCAGAGCCCAGTCTGTACTGGCTTTCCACAGGCATACTCAGTCTCAAATTTGAATGAGAAAACAGTCTATTGCATGACTCTGGAAAGGCTACAGAGTGCTCTCTGGGGATAAAGATACGTGGGTGGGCATGTATGTGTCTTCATTTACTGTAGGCAAAAATGACAGCCTTATTTGTAGTTGTGTCTGCCCTCTGCTTCCTGCTAGAGCTCCCCTTCTGCACTCATGGCTTAACAAACTTTCTTCTTTGCTTGCAGTTTTCCCTTGTTGCTGCAGTTTTCCATTGTTGCTTGTTTGCCTCGGGCTTAGTTCCTTTTCTGAGAAGCTGGAGTACAAAAGGTCTGGTTTTAATGAAGTTTAGGAGGAAACTGATGTTTTGTCTTACATTTCTCACTGAAAGAGCTGCTTGATTGATTAACGTTTTCATGCTCTGAAACGCAGTGTTTTTTGGAGGCTGAAGAATGGACGGAGGTTAAAGAATGGAGGTTAAAAAAACTGGAAGCTGCAGAGTGGAGGCCAAAAAATTGAACGCCATTTTTTAGAGCCTGCAGAATGGAGGACATTTTTGGAGCTTGCTGGAGGCCCAAGAATGGAAGCTGAAGATGGCAGCTGAAAAACTGGATGCTGGATAGTTAAGGAACTCTTTCAGAGAATGTTTTTTGTAGGTTAAAAAGTCCGAGGCTGATGGATGGAAACGGTTGGAGGCCACGGAATGGAGGCTGAAAAACTAGAAGCCAGATAATGGAATTCATTTTTGGAGGCTATTTTATTATGGAAGCTGAAGAATGGTGCCTGCAGAATAGAGAACGCTTTGTGGATGCTGTTCATTGGAGGTCCAGGAATGGAAGCCAAAGAATGATGGTTGAAAAATTGGATGCCATTTTTTGCATGTGAAGGAATAGAAGCTGAACAATGACAGTTGAAAAACTGGAGGCTGAAGAATGGAAACCACAAGAGGGAGGACATATTTTGGAAACCATTTGTGGGAGGCCTAAACAAAAATGACTGAAGGATTAAAGCTATTTTTTAGAGTCTGTTTTTGGATGCTGTTTTTATAGGCTAGTTTTGGAGGCTGAAAAATGAGGGTTGTAGCAGAAATGCTAAGTCACAGCTTGAACCGGTGATTGGGCACCTGGTAGGAAGGCAGGGCCAACCAAGGGGAGCTCAGGTGTATGCAATGTATCTGAGTGACCAGAAGGGCTGGAGCCAGGATCCACCCCTTCCCAGACCTCATTTAGGGGTTGGCAGTAGAGTTGAGAGCATCTTGCTGGAGGTCCCTGCATACCTGAGGCCTTTTGAAGGTAAGTATCTTCTTTCCTTTAGTTTTACAACTGTTGTGTTTGAGCAGATTCTTGTTTGCTGCAGCTTGGAACCTTGCTGCTCTGCTGATGTTGCTGTGTTTTCTGTGATGTTACAGGGGCTTGGAAATAGAGGCTGGGTTTGTTTTTTTTTTTTTTTTTTTTTTTTTTTTGTAGGCAAGAAAGGAAAGGCTGATATTGTTTTTTAATTATTTTTTATCTTTTTGTTGGCTGAAGAGCGGAGGCTGGCTTTTTGCCTTTTTATTATTGTTATTATGTTCTTTATTGAAAGGAAGGGTATGTGTTTGTTGTATGGCATGATAAGAAGTAATATACAGGAGAATATGGATGTTGAAGGGTGAGAGTTGTGGGGGAAAAGGATGGATGGACTCATACAGTAGTAATGATGTAAGAACTCTGGTCAGAGGGACTGCTGTCTGAAACTTGCCTTAGTAGCCAGAAGCTGTGTAATGTGTGGGCAAGATTTTTTTTCCCTCACCCTGGAATATAGGAAGTTAATGGCTTTCAGGGTGTATTGTCTTTATCAGGCAATAATAGTATAATAATAGTAACACATATACCGGTGTGTGTTGAAATACATAGGAGCAGCATGTATTGATTCCTGCGGAGCACTCTGTTTCCTACAAGTGACAGAACAATCTGAAACTCCAGAGGTAAGATAACATGATAAGGAGCTGGAGCTATGAAACATCCAGATAAGGACAAGTAGACCCAAGAATTTTGAGGGGTGGGGCAAGACAGTGAAGCACCACGGCACAGTATCCACTGTGAAAGTCTGTAGAAGAGACCTCAAGAAATTGATTGGGAGTTCCCAATCAGGAGCAGCCCGGGAGATGCAGTGAGGATGCAATGGTGCTGTCCTGTGTGCTTCTTGCTGCACTCAGGTGGTCCTGGCCAGACTGCTTCTGAGAGATTCCTGTGAGTATTTGGATGGAGGGATGGGAAGAGGAGGTAGAATCAATTTATTGACTTTTTTGTTTGCTTAAAGGAAAATTGCCTTCCCCATCTCTCAGGTCTTACAATGGATTCTTGTTATGCTGATATGCTGTGGTGGTAGAACTAAATGTTCCAGTTTTACTAATGGTTCATGTAGGAGGTGAAATATATCCACATGATGACATTTCATGTATGTATTTTGGTTGCCTTTCAAAAAAAAATTCAGATAACTAGATTGTGGAACTGGCATTTGGAAGTGTTATTAATGGCAAAGTCAAGCACTGGACTGCCATAAAATGGAAGCTGCCTGTTTAGGCTGCCCGCTGCCCTCTTGGAAGGAATGCTGCTTCCACCAAAATGTTTGTCATGTTATTGAAACGTTTACAGTGTTGCTCTTAATCCAGAGTTCAAGATTAAGTTTTGATGGAGCTTAGCAGATGAATTTTAAAGTCTGGTTGAAAATCAGTGGGTAGTGGATCTCTATAGCTTTTCTTCCCCCCCAAGTCTGCTGAGGTGCCCTGCTGGCAGAGGGTGGGTCTGTTTCATTCTGCAATCATAAAAAGCAGATCTTCCTTTTTAAAATACCCGAGGGGGGTTGCTAACACAGATCCTCTTCACTGTGTGCCATCCTGGTGCATGTGGTCAAATCCCATCGCTTCCAGCATTACAGAAGGGCTAATCCCTGCCATTGGAGACACTGGGATTAACCCACCATGGGATTAGGATGCTTGAGCTGTTGCTGGATTAGTATATTTAGTTCTCAATGTTTGAAGAACTTGCCCTGAAAACGATTTCTGGTTAGAACTCTTGGGTTAGTAAGAGAGTTTGGAAAAGTCTGGATTGAAAGCAAGTGGCTGTAAAGCTTGAACTGGGGTGGGAGTGCACAGAATGCACTGGAGATTTAAACCTATTGCTGTTGATGGGGACAAAAGGCACTTCTTTTGTGTGGTGAGCTTCTCATAGGTGGTTTTATTTTGAGTCGCTTGGCTGCAAGGGAATGGAACTGCCCTCCTGGCACCGGTTTTGTTCAGTCCTTGGGCTGATCTCCTGATAAGAGAAATACCTCTGTCCTAGATAACATTAGTCTTTGTGGTGAGGGAAAATGCCTGCTAAGTGGCTTGTCAGGTGCTTTGCTTTCTGGAGCTCCCTGCTAATGACACTGTGTGCCATTAAGTGGGTGAGCTGCCCAAAAACGAACTTGTCTCAGTTCCTGCACAATGCAAAATGAGGTTATTTTGAGGACAGGGCCTCTTCAGTGGTATTTGTAGTTAGGAAACGATTGGCTCCCTCTTTCTGTGCTCTGCACTGGGACTCAGGCTGTCTGTGCTCATTATGTTTTATTTCAGTTGTTAGCAGGAGTATTCATGTTTAAAAGGGAACTTCCTCTTGTCAGCAGGGCATTAATTCCAATGCCAAATCTGCTCGTGCCTGCTCTGTGCTCAGTAAATGCTTACATAGCTTTCTAGTGAACCTGGGAGCAACAGCTGAGTGTGGTCTCATAGCGGCCATTCTACATGAACTGGAATTTCACCTATCAGTATTTCCCCACTAAACCACGTCCATCAGTGCCACATTTCCATGACTCTTGAACACCTTCAGGGACGGTGACTCCACCACCTCCCTGGACAGCTGTGCCACTGCATCACCACTCTTTTGGAGGCATGTTTCCTAACACCCAACCTGAACCTCCCCTGACACAACTTGAGGCCATCACCTCTAGTCCTTCTGTCTGTAAATATGAGTATGAACAGCTCTTTCTTAGCTGGTGTGTGTGTAATGGCATTTATCACACTCACCTGAAAATATCACTCTTCCTCCAGAGGCTGACAAGGATTATCAATTGAAACCCAGCTGGGAAGTGGAGCTCTAAGACTTCTCCCAGTGAAGCTACACCAGAAAGGTAGGGCTCTTCCATAAGGGCTTGCTTTGAGTCTGGTAGCGTGGTACCTCAGAGCTGCAGCTGTACTGAGAATTCCCTCTTCTGGGAATGCTGTGCAGCCCGGTGAAGCAAGAGCTGTTCGGTTTTAACTCATGCATTTATAAACATTAAGCACATTCCTCTGCACTTTAAAAACGTACTTTGGGGGATATCTGTAGAGCTGCATGACAGAATCACTCTGAATATTTTATCTAAGACCTGCGTTGCAGTTTCTTCTAGAGAAATAACTCTTTACAATCCAGAATATGGGTCTGTAGTTTGTGCCTCGCTTACTGTGGCAAGAGGACAAGGCTGCTGGTATGATGGCAACACAATCTGTCACCAAAACACAATAGCTGCATTATGTAATAACCGGTCAGAGCATGGGACGGCAAATCCTGCATGTGGAAGTTGCCCTGGATTCATGTTAATATGCACCTAACTGATAGGCTGTGCCTTAGCAACACATGTGAGATAAAGCTGACTGTGTTGTAAGGAACTCCAATCGTTCACTGGATGAAAACGCAATGCCTGATATCATGCTGGGATGATTTGGACTATCTGATAAGTAAAAGTGTGTGTATGTATGTAATAAATGCTTTTCTGATCAGTGTGCATCCTCTGATTTGAATCACACTGAAGCTGCTGGTTTCATCATCAGAATGCCTTCAGAGGGTGGACCTCAGGCTTACACTGATAACGTAGGGCAGCAGTGCTGGGTGGATGCCCGCCCTTCCCCACTGCCAACTCCATGCCATGCACACCCATGTTCTTGTGCTTATTTTTTCCCCCACCACCCAAAAGAACAAGGAATCCCAAGCAGGATTCGCTCTCAACCCCATGATGTTGCCTCTAAACAGGTGCCAATGTGTGCCTCAGTGCTTGGTGTTACTTTACTCGCCACCCTTATGGTTAGGGATCCACTGCTGTACTACCAGCTTGAGAGATGCTGTAGTTGCACACGAGAAATGGTGTCTCAGAAGCATGTTTTCAGTTGACAGTGGGGAGATAAAGGATGTGATGTGGCTGTAGCCCTGCAGGAGGTGGAGAGGCAGGTGGAGGTGATTCCTGCTCCCTCCTTCCCAGGTGTGATTTATTTAGCTCTGATGTGTTTATGTGGAAGCACAGAGCAGGACGCAGTGTGGGCACTCTAGCTTTTGTCTGTCATCCAGTTTGCAACGTGCGTTGTTTGGGCTGTTATAAAAGTCCCTCGTTAAGTAATTGTATTTCTCTTGCATAAGTGTTTGCTTTCAGGAAGCCGTAGCCAATCAGAGGCTGCAACTCAGAGAAAGCATTCCTAACCACCGTGATTTCTGAAAATAATGCCCCGGTGCTGATCTGCTGGAAGTGCTGTGAAAGCTCTGTAGGTTGGCTCAAGCCGAGGAGACCTCAGCGCCCGTGGTGGCTGAACTACAGCGGTCAGGCGCTGCCAAAGCACTGCGCTGAGAGGATCGTCGTGAGTAACGTTTCTGCTCCTTCTAAAGGGCGTTTGTGGCTGAACACTGCAGGCTTTCACTGCCAGCCATGCATTAGGGGGAGGCAGGAGGTGAGAGATGGTTGGTGAAGCTATTGGCTGGGGTTGAAACAGTGCTATCCTCTTAGGCTTCCGTAAGCAAGCACACGTTTCTCTGAAGCTGTGTAATCAGGTCTCTTCCAAATATGCTAATAAAAAAGAAATGTGATGCCGAATTCAATTACACAACTGTCAGGAGAACGTAGACTTGGCTGGGCAGGGAGCTGGAAGGGCCGTTCAGCCCTGAATAGCGGCTCCGTGACAATCAGTATTCAAGGGAAAGAAATAGCACTGCATGCTTGCCCTGCTCTTCTATTTCCTCTGATATGTTTTCCAAGCTTTCAGAAATCTGCGGGTTAGGTTTTCCTGAGTCAGAAAATGTGTATTTGGTACTACAGATGGATTCTTCTGCTCAGGACTTGCTAGCTCAGCATCTCTCTGTTAAAGACAGTAAGTTGTTTGGGGGTTTGTCTGGCATAAACCTCATCAGGATTTGATATCCTGAGTTGAGTTCTTACACACAAGGTTTTCATGCAAGTGAATGTGCCCTTTTCTGTTTAGATGGAAGTGGGTAGGAAAGGCGCTCATGGATTTAGCAGAAAACTTGGCCTCCCACTTAATTTCCTCTCCCGCTTCCTTTTTGCTGTATCTGGATGCAGCCGACCCACAGAGAAAGCCTGGAACTGTAAAACGATTGACAGAAGTGGGAACTGGAATTTATGAGTTAGACACTGAGCAGCTCTGTTGTTATTTCTGCCTACCCTAGGAGGCACTGAAGTGTCTCTGTATAGAAAAGGCAGCTCAAGTGCTGGGCTGTGAGGGAGAAATAAAGCTGTTGCCCATGCTGTGGGTGTGTGTACATATAGCTTTACAGAACTTTTCCTTCATGTAACAAAGTCTTTACTAATGGAGATCACTTGGGAGAGCTTAAGTCACTACTTATGAAGCTTAAAAGATGTAGCATATAGGACTTGCAATCTACAAAGCTCCTAAGACCTGCTAAAGCATTAGAATTGTTTTTATAGCCAGTGGACAAGCAGGTAATTCATAAAGAATCATAGGATCACAAAGGTTGGAACAGACCACTGAGATCGTTATGTCCAACCACTGACCCATCCCCACCATGCCCACTGACCATGTCCCTCAGTGCCACATCTCCATGGCTCTTGGATACTGCTGTGAGAAGGGGTGGAAACACCAACAGGAGTCAGCAGTTAAAACTGGGGAAATTTACAGCATCATTTCTTGTACTAAAACAGAGAACAAAATGAAGCATGCATCAGTAAACCCGAACAGAATCTCTAATTCTTTTTCAGGATAAAAATGGACTCCATGCCCAAGCTGAAGATCTTTGTGATGTTGCTGTCTCTGGTTACTTTCACAGCCATGGTGATACTGAATGCTGGGAATGCCACTGGGCTTTTCAAAGGTAATGCAAGGAAATACTACTTGTTCAGAGAGATGAGTCTCATGCGTTGCATTACTTTCTGATGCCTTAGATCAGTTTCACTTCTAACCTTCAGAGCCTCTTCCAGTCCCTTGAAATCAAAGCAAATGGTCTGGATGTATCTGCTGGTGAAAGTCTGTTTTTACATACGTTGCACTTATATCCCTGGTGGAAGCTTTCCAGGTCCCGTTGCTGTGGGTTTTTAGAGGATGGTGCTTGGTTTGCGTGCTGTCCAGCTCAGTCTGTCAAAAATTAGTCGTGCTTCTCTCTGGCTTTTGCCCGCAACTGGCTTTTCTGGTTCTGTGCAAGGGGAAGGTGCTCAGGGTTCCCCATAAGGGATAGTGATCCTGTAATGGGTTTTTAAAAGGAAGCCAATTGCAGCATGTGGTTTGTTTTCAACAAGGGCATCCTCTCATCTATCTCAGATCTATTGAGGTGTGGACTAAGCCTCGAGGAAGATTGCAGGTTGAGAAAATCAGCAGTCTTTCCCCATCCTTAGTATGTAATAATACACTAGGCTGCAATAACGTTCACCACCAGGTCTGTTCCGGACAACCCCTGGCAACATCTCAGAGAAGTACAGCACTGACTTCACACCGGCTGGATGGACTTTCCTCATCTGGAATGTCATCTATGCCTGGCAACTGGCGTGGCTCCTGTATGCTCTGTCAGGGATCTGCCGGAGGTATTCCCTGCCCATGACACGCGTGTTGGGGGGTGGCACTTCCCTTCTGTAGCACAGGCTGTTACCCCCTTATTGGGCTTTCTGGTCAGTGCAAAACCACTGCCATTCTTCTTGGCTTGACATGCTGAATCTCTGCAGCTTCTTTACGGTTCAGCATCCAAAGCATAGAAGCAGGTTGGA
>PPHD01025576.1:0-11726 GCA_002909625.1 Bambusicola thoracicus
CTGGAATGCACTGCCCAAGGAGGTGGTGGAGTCACCGAACATGGGGGTGTTCAAGAAACGTTTGGATATTGTGCTGAGTGATATGATTTAGCTGGGGAGTATTGGTGATGGTTGGACTGGATGATCTTTTAGGTCTTTTCCAACCTTGATAATTCTGTGATTCTCCTGGATTCTAGCCTAAAGCTTTTCATCTTTTCCCCCTGTGCTTTTGAAGACCTCAGACATCCTATTTTCCCCTTTCCTCTTAGTAACTCTAAGTATGCTTCTTCCATTCAGTCCACAATCTTCTACCTACGTGTATTCCACTTAGTCCACAGTCTCAAATACACATTCTCATCTTCTAATGCCAAAGTACCCTGCAGCTTATAATCAAGACTTGAGATTTGCAATTGAGTTTATGGCTTTCTTGAGTCAAATGTGAACAGTTCTGTATAATGTCAGAACAAAACTGTCAGCTTATTTTTGTGTTGTTTTATTTTGTACTAAATAGCTTTTATTTTCTTTCCAGAAATGAAAATGGTTTTTAAAAAGGTCAAGAAAGAGATGGGAGAAGCTTCACATGGACGGTGAACTCTGAAGGCTTGGTACCTTTTTAATTTACGGTTTTAATCCTTCAACAGTAGGCAAAACTTACAACCATCTAAAGATTGTTTTATCACTTCTCTCCAATGCCTGATTTACAATTGCTCATTTTCCAAATAAAAGGAAATCCTATCTACAATGTAGACAACTACTTTGTAGAGTCAGTTTTGAATCCAGCAAACTGTTGGACTGTCATCCATGTGTTTTTTTAAATAGTATTTTTGTTTCATAATATGGCTATTAGTCGGTTTTGGTGTTTTGTGGATTTTTTTTTTCATTTGAGCCATTGTGGGTTTTTTTTGTCATGGGTGGTGGGAGAACAATGATATGGATATAAATCTGTTAGACTAATGTAAAACAATGATGGGAACAATACTTGATTGAAAACTGTGGATCACCAGTGTGAGTAGAATCAGCTACATGGTAAAATTAGTCCTAATACATTTCAAACTCAGACTGAGTTTTGTAAGGGTGAGCAGTATATGAAGGTGCTTTTTGTGGTAACTGATAGCTTTGATTACTACTTAGCTGAGTGGCTGACTGAGCTATTTTTGAGTAATTATGTAAGATAGCCTTTATCAAAGGAAATTTCTTTTACATGTTCTCTACCCTAAATAGAAATTTACTGTATCTCTCCAAAGGCATGGTGGCCTAGTGGTTTGTGAGGATACTGTCTCTGTTCATCTGTCTGTGTTCATCTGTTAAGCAAGAGATTGGATGTGCTGAGTTTGAGTAATTTTAAAATTTGCATGCTGACACCTTAGCAGCATACTGAAAACAGTGAAACAAGTAACCCACTATGCAGGCTCTTACCTCACTATAAGGTAAGCCTCTTCTCCCTTCTCCTGGGGAGATGGAAGCTGCTGGGCCTTCTGGTTTTGTTTTAGTAAGGCCTTATGACAGTGTAAGTGGCTAAATTAAGGTTTTGTGGGGGAAAGCGGTGCATAGAAGCTGGTTATCCACTGAAACTGCCTTGTTTGAAAAGGGCAGAATGGACAGCAAGGCCAGCAGGCTCGTTCTGGTTTGTTTCATCGGACAGGAGTTTATTACCATTCCACCTGAAGTGCCTTTCAGAGCTGCATTGAAATTGCTGTTCCTGTTAGATTAAAAATCATGTTAATCTGAAACCACTTCTGATTGTTGTCAATGAAATGGAACCCTCTTCTAGAGTGAGACTACAGAACGACGAGCTGCTGTTGAGCTGCCAGGTAACTGGGTTCCTTCACTTGGTTTGCTCTGTCCTGTTTCCTGGATCAGAAGCTCCCCTTAAAGCTGTATGCACTAGTGACAAAACCAGTCCCTAGGAGTAGGTACTGGTGGTGTCTTATCAACATCTTCCCCTGTGTTCCTGGGGAAGTTCTGTGACTTCATGGTTAAGGAGTTATTGCCATTTCTGTACAGTGTGTACAGATGGTGAGCACTGCATCAACTTGCTGTAGGCATGGTGCAGGGCCAATGAAATCGCATTATTGGCCTTACTAGTGAAATTATGCTAAAGCTTGGAATGTAATTAATGCAGCTTTGTGAAAGGTTAAGTGGGAGATTACATTACCTTTTCCTGAGAGTGCTTAGCAAAATCAAATATTTGAACACTTTGTTTGAACTGAATGAAGGTGCTTCTTTAATGTTAAGCAGAATTTTGTTACTTTGCCTATTGTCCTTCTTGTCTTCTGAGGCTTTGGGTTTTCTTTTCTTTTTTTTTTTTTGGAACTCCTGTCACCAGCATACCATAATGCGTTTTAATGTCATAGCCTTATAGTCTAATCATAATATTTACTCCTCTTTTCCATCTGAAACTTTGTCGTGATGAGAGAGAAATCTATTCCTTTGGTAGTGAGATGTGTTCTGCATTGCCTGCCTCCTTCCCTGTCCCTGCATACAGCTTCATCCTGCTGAACAGAGATCGGCTCGAGGTGTTGCTATTTGCATAGAGCAATTGACAGCAATCTCAATATTTGTTTAAAACTTGGTGTGGAGTTAGATAAATTCTACACTTCATATATTAGAGCAGGGTGGAATGCATGTTCTGTACCAAACCGAAGTCATGGTGAAAGTCAAGAGAAACCAGAGAAGGAATCCTGAGTGACTCTGAACTGTTTTGAACTCTGTTAATGTGATGTCTTAAAAGATTGACCTCCATAAGCAGCAATCAGTTATGTGGCCAACATAAGGTTGCCTCTTATAACCTCATTTTAGCTGTTTAGAAGCTGCCACTGTAGGATTTCTTTTTTTTTTTCATTGGAGCCAAGGAATTCCTACTCCAGAATGTGTATTAACCCTGAGGAGTATATGGTGGAAGAATGTTGATGAGAAGCAGAATCTGAAAGGTTGTGAATAAATACTGCGCTTCTAACTGGAGTGTTGGACCATGCTGGATGCCAAAGGGGAAACCTTGCAAGACAAAACCTGCCTGCCCTTCATGCATGAGCGAGAGAGGGATCATTCTTGGAGCATTAAAAAATTGTTTTAAACAATGGGTGGATTTTTATTGCGGATGAAGCAAAAAGGAGAAATGTCCTTTGGTTTAGGGGAGCTAAGTGAATATATGTGGGTTTCATGTATTTCTAGTGAGATTTTTAGAGAAATCTTGTGCATTGATCTACAAGCTGTGGCTGTATCAGTGGAATGGAAAAGGGATTCGGTTCTGAAGTGTTCTTTTAGAGAAGACTTCATACCACAAGGGAAACTTTTAACCCAGTCCTAAGGCACAACGTTTTATGCCAGCATGAATTTGCTGCAGACTTCATTTTACTGAATGTTTCGTAGCATACACTTTAATTTCAGCTAACTGTTGTTAGGACTGATTGGTTCTGCTATTAATCCTGACCAAACTTTTACTTTTTCCTCTTGAGATACGTGTCTGAAACACAGTCAACCAGGATATGGCTAATGGAACTCTAAAACCCATTTCCTTTTTCACTGTAACGATGGAGAAAATCACAGCTGGTACTAGGATACATTGTCAGGTTTTGGTTTGTCATGATTTCAAGTTAATTTTTAATTTCTCCCTTCTAAATAGTGAAACATGTAATTAATAATTTCAAGCCTGTTTATTTATGACATTATTGTGATTTTTTTATTACAGTACTAAAGACTAATGAAAAAGGATCTTATTAGGTGGAGTAGACCTTGCATTTTTTTTCCTGCAGTGTATGAAGTATTGTACCAGAGTATTAAATGAAATTGTAATATTTTATTGAGAAATCTCTATCCTTTAAAAGGAATACATTTAGGATGTCATCAATTTGATGTGAATCATGTAAATGTTGATAATGCGCTGTTTATCATACATTTAGTGTTTCGACATTCTTGCTTCTTGCCTTTTGCCCACGTACATTCTGTAGACCATTTACAACTGTCAAAATGTGACATTAAAATAATAGTTCATGTATAGAAATATTGGTGGTTGTCCATTGTTTTCTGTGCTGGTATTTATGGGTCTTTAGTTCAGCCGCTCTGCTGCTGCATTGTGATTTTTATTGCTGCGAAGCTCTATTATCAGAAATAAAAGCATATCTGTAAACAACAGAACTTAGAAGGAAAAAAAAAAAGGGAAAAAAAAGAAGAGAAATAAACATAATTTTCTTAAGATGACTTGTCAGTTACTCTGTTCTCCAGCTCCCAGGCCGGAATGATGGTGTATGGGCACTCACCTTCAGGCCTAGATGATAGTTTGTGAGTTGTGGTGATGAGATCTGTTGGAGAGAGCAGCTGTCCTTCCTGAGAACCAGCGGAGCACAGCTTCTAGTAAGCATGATGTATGTGAGTATGTGTCCTGTCCTTGTGTTCCTAGCATCAGCCAGAGGTCCGTGTGCTGCTACCTCTGCCTCTTGTCCTGCAAGCCCTGTGCATGGACTCAGGCAGGGCTTGTCTGTTCTGCTCCAGCCTGCTTTCCCTTCCAGAAAGCTGCCCCTCCTGATTTTGTGGCTGATTTTTGAACTTGGTGTGGGACACCTGCAAAGCTGAGGTGGGAATTAGCCTCTTTTCTTTTTTTTTTTTGCTGAATATTAGTGCTAATCAGATTGATTTGTAGGAAAGGAATGACAATCCTGCTCTCTTGGCTACAAGCTATTCTGCCAGGGATGGAGGGGGAAGGAAGCTGTTGCTCTCCTGCTGGCTCCTTCCATCCCAATCTTTCATCTCGAGCACATTTGTCTTTGGGCCTCTGCTGTTTGCTGAGATCCTTGCATGGCAGCACCACGCAGTGACTTAAAAGAGGGACTGGTGCTTTGCAAAGGAGCTGTGCTGTGCCTCGGGCTCCTTGCTGCCAGCTGCTGCTCCCATACTTCACAAGCTGTCAATGTTTCTGATCCTGTAACACTTGGAGATAGACGCTTCCAAAAATGTAATGTTCTACCTGTTCTCTGGGCAGGAGCAGAGGAATATACATGTGCCCCTAAGTATTGTCTTTTATGTCTAATTTTAGGTCCAGTAATACTGCTTTTTCTTCCTTAAAGCTATTGGAAACGTTCCCACTAGGCATGTCACTGCTCTTACTGATTCCCAGAAACCAGACAGCCTGAGCAGTCAGTCAGCTCTGCTCAGATAGGAGGGGTTTTGATTCAGTGAAATTTCCACTGAGCATTAGTGCTCCCCTTGATCCTGCTTACAGGGGCTGAGTGGTGAAAGTGCAGATAAGCCATCCTGCAACTTTTTAGGAAATAAATGCTGTATTGTAGCAGGGACAACATGGGCAGTGCTGGTTGAACACAGAGCAAATATCAGCTGAATTTGTAGTGAAACAAGCTTAATCTCAAGGCGATGGCAAAGCAATGAGATAATCTCTGAAATGCCAAGGAGGAGGCAAAGCCCTGTGGTCAAGGCCTCTGCAGCATCAAATACAAACAGAATTCAAATGAGGCCAGTAGCTATGTAGAGCAGCTTGGTTTTAAGGCGATTATCTTGCAGAGTGAGACTTTTTTATGAATGTGTCTAACAGTTTGCATCCATCTCTGAATATAGCAATGGTTTTGTAATCTCTTTCAGAGGGGGACTTTGACAAAAACCTGATGTGATAGCAACGTGGTGAAACGTAGCACCTCCTGCTTCCTTCCTGGCTGCTGCATTGCATTTTCACTTGCCCATTGCAGGTAAGTACCAATGGAGATGGTTATGGAGTACTTAAGGCTCACATCTCTCCTGAACTGGGTGTTATCCCTGTTTGCAGGTTGTGTATGCTCTGCTCTCTGGTTACCCACTGGTAGTGTGTGTTGCCCAAGTTTGCTGGCCACTGGTGTGTTATGTCAAGGCAAGGCTGGCAAAAACAGTTGTTAGGTTATCATGGAGCTGGAAGCATGTCCTGACATTGCTGTTGTTTACAGGTGGCTCTCAGCACTTGATGTTCATTCCAGCCTTGATGACTGGCTATTGTTCAAGGACAAGTTTATCTCTGTAAAACCTTGAAACGCTGGCTGACTTTTTCAGGATAAATTCCAGTGCAAGCTAGTGGTTAGTTTAGATGAATCTGAAACATGCCTTCTGTTGTAAAGGGAGATTCATCATGCTACTCTTCTCATCCTGTAGCAAGCAGAGATTTGCAGGTCGTGAAATCCTGCCACGGAGGAAAGATGAAGGTGTCCTTCAATCAACCTATAGGCTGTTTCCAAAGCAAATGTTTTTTCCAGTGCATCTCTGACACAGTCGATGCAAGTCAGAGCTCTGCTTTCAGGGTGGCAGTTCTCCTTTCATGTCCCTGTGTAGCTTTTTGTTTTAGTCCCCTCACTTGGAATCACCTCTGAGCCCATTGCACAGCATTTGTGCTTCAAGTCTGAAATCTGAATTGTTGCCAGAGGATCAAATGTGTATCTTTCCTTTTTTTTCCTCCTTTTTCTTTTGTAATGCTTAGGAAAGATACCTTCAAAGGATTCTTAATATGCTGATTGCTTCCTGTTTTCCCCTTGGAGTAAGACTTGGAATAACAATTCACAGATCAAAACACTTGATTTGAAAAGAGCCCAGATCTCCCAATGAGTGCCTCAAAGTACTGGAGGGGCTGCTGTATTTTTAGTGTGCAGCATCTTGACAGCTTGCTGTCCTTCTTGACTATGTACATATTTGCTACTAATGGAGGAAGCAGCCTTGGATTCTTATGCTGGTGCTTTTCTCAGTTTCCTTATTTGTGTCATTGTGCGTGAAACAGGAGGGGGAGGAACTCTCCAGTCTCTCTTCTGCAGGAAATCAGGCTGGAAGATTGCTGCGATTCCTTCTGGCCTTTTTATTTAATAGTGCTGTGTCTGAGCTTAGTTTATGGTTGTTTATTCTGCCTGTAATCTTCAATTTTATAGATCTGTGAAAGTTCCATGTGTGTTTACGACCATGAGTGATAGCTTTAGGGATATGAAGTGCCATATAGCAAACAGCAGAGAGAAATAGCATGTAAGTGGTGGCTTTTTCAAACTGCTTGATCTCATTTCATCTTCTGTGATTAAGATTTCATAGCTGTAGAGTGGGTGAGTGCCCTTTCAAAAAGGGAATGGCTCTGTCCTTCCAGGTTGTTTGGCTGTGGGCATGCAGAGCAGGTCTAGGGCTCACATGTAGATCTTGGGGTTGAAATCCTACTTGTAGGCAGGGCCCTTCTACGCCTCTGCTGCTGTTGAAAAGCCTGTTTGGTTCAAAGGCAGCAAGTGAGGGAAGATTTTTGTGCTTCCATGAGAGAAGCATCAAGCTCTCCTGCATGGCCGGTCTGGATGCACGTGTCCATTCTGGCCTTCTTCTTGGGAAGTCTCTTGGGAGACTGCTGTGGATCCAGCCCTGCACACGGCCACATCTTCCCATTGCTTTCATATGTTTCTGGACCCCTTTGGCAGCAACTGTCCTAATTCTGCATAGCAGAGAACTGCTTTAATTGGAGTGTTCTTCCTGTAGACTTTTGTGCAAACAGCAAACTGGGACTTCTTGTCTGCACTTTGCAAACCTTTCCCCCCAACAGTGTCAAGCCCCGATTTTCCACCTTCACCCATCTCCATTGCAGCAGTTGGTGTGTTGGCTAAGGCTGTGATCTGCTTACGTGCCTTCAGCCTCCTGGAGTCCTCTTGTGAATCACAGATGCTTGCAGAGACTCATGGCATTGTAATTAACAGCCTTTCTGCACACTGCAGTCAATCTGTGTTTCTCATGGCTCGTGAGCTTGGGAAAATGCAGTACCTCCAGAGCACCTCTGCTGAATTGCTGTGTGCTGCTGTTCCAGGTGTCCTGCACTGACCTTCTGTTCCCCATGCGGCCTTCAGCCATCTCATTTGTGTGATGCTGAGACTGCTGTTGGTCTGTAATAAAGAGATTTGTCTGGATATTGTATGAAATTGGAGATCAGTCTCTAAGGGTTCTCCCACAGGGACCTGTCTGAGTGTGTTAACCTTTTGACTCGTAGCAGTTTGTAAGTATACAAAGCATCAGTGCTGGTACTGAGTTTCTATTAACTTTATTCCATTTCTCAGGCCCGGACCTGCATAGTAATGTCAGTAATTTGAGCAATCTGCTCCCCAAATCCAATTGAATCGATCAGAAGGCTTTGAGGGGTGACTTTCATTGCAGTGATGCATTTCTGCAGGGCGCAGTTGTTCAGGGGAAAAGCAGTATATTCTGATACTCAAATTGCCCTTTTCAGGCATGGGTCACTGGGTAGACTCAGACTGTGATGCTTTCATGAGAAAAATTCAAAGCTTCTTTCCCAAATAGTGCCAGCTGTGGATGAGAACCAGAAGGAAGAGCCCAGTGTATTGTCCTCAACCTACAAACAAGTGTCCTCTGTGCTTAGGTGTGACAGTTGTGCCCTTCTCCCAAAGGATCCCATTCCCTGCGGCTGCCTCCTCCCCTTGAAGCGTGAAGGTCTTTTGGATGAAAGGTCTGAAAACTGAATGTTGAGGAAAGGAGAGCTGGTGCTTGGAGCTCTTTCTGCTTGTTTCACGAGGGGTGCAGGAAGAATGGACAACGCTGGTGGTGAGCTTCCATCTGCAAGGCTTGCTGCCATTTCCTTGCCCTTTTGCTCAGTGTTTCGGACATACAGCATGCTCAGTGCTCTGGCATTGCCTTAGAAACACCAGGAAAAGGCTTTGTTCCCCTCTGTGCTGCAAGGGGCAGAGTGCAGATGTGTGAGCTCCTGCCTGGGAGCTCAGCAGTGGTTCCCTTGTGCTTAACACACTCAGCTCTACAGCACTTGGGGCTGAGTTAAACGTATTCCCCAGCAGGCTGCAGTCCCACTGTGCTCAACTCTTGGAGACACAGAGAATAATAGATAGGTCTGCTTTGTCAGGTAGATTGTGAAATTAAACACCGTGGCGATCTCCAGCTTCTCAAATATTACCCCAGCGGGCACCATAAGGGCCTAGCATGGGACATTTATGTACAGTTCACCTGGCTGCACGGCCAGCATTGCTCCTGAAAGCCCCACGGCTGCAGAGATGCATGTATCTGTGCTTTCCATCACTCAGCCTCACTGCTGGAAACCGCAGTTTGTTTGCCTCATCCTCTGCAATTGCTGTGGTGAGTGGGCACTGAGGGGCTAGCAGAGCTCCATACTGGGGCTGCTTCATCACTATTAATAGTTATTTCCTCACTGAGGGGTTTTTATGGCTGCATGCTTAGGGAGAGTTGCTTTCAGCTTCTTTTCCTATCACTCAGATAAATGGAGTGTCAGCTCCGGGATAAATAGGCGAGATGGGGAAGGTGTTGCCATGGTAACACAGGGATTTCAGTGATTGGTATCCATGGAGATTGTTGCTAAATTCTGAGCGATTTAAAAGTGCTTTATTTAAAACATAACGAGTGTGCCACTGCCTCTAGTGTGGTGGGGAATTGTGTGAGTGTATACACACGTGTGCTTTCAGCCGGCAGCCCTATGGTGCATCAGGAAGGAGGGGAAGTTATTCTGGGCCATTCAGATGCTGTGAGAGATGGCAGTGGGACACAGTGAGCCCTCCTACCCAAAGCTCCCTCCTCACAGCACACTGATGGGCAACAGCTGCCCTACAGCCATGCGCCCTGCGGTGGGTGGGCACTGCTTTGCAGCCTCTTCTCAGCACTTTGCTGCTGCACCCCCTGTCCTAATGGGGTAAGAGCTCATCAAACATCTCTCTGAAATGGTCCTGTGCCAGTCAGGAATTATTTTATTAGTGGGGATGGAAAGCATTGGAAACCTCTTTTTTGGGCAACCAGAACGATTCTATGGTTCTATGATTGAAGGTGGTAGAGATGTGTTGGAGTGGATGATCCCAGAGGTCCTTTCCAGTGCTAATGATTGTATGGTGTGGCTGGTGGCAGCTGGGCTTTTCCTTCTTTACTTTCCAGGATGCAGACTTCAGACCTGCCCAGTTGGAGAAGTTCTGTGTGATGCTGGTTCCCTGTGCAGGAGGTACTATCATTTCTAGTGAAAATAATTGACATTTTGTGCACAGAACTGGTGAGATTGCTGGTTTGGTTTAATAGCTGGAATTTCTCGTTGCCTTTGAGTTCTCTTAGCCCTGCGTGCTGCGCTGTGCATTGCAAACCTAAGTACTTGGAGATGCCTCACACTGCAGCCTGACCTGGGTGCTTTCTGCTGATGCCTGGTGAGACAACAGCAGTAAACATCGTGCATAAACAGAAACATTCAGCTACATTAGCTCTGCTTCCTCCGCTGCTGCGGCTCCGCCACTGAACCACAGCGCCTGCTGTAATTTGGGGGGCAGTCACCACCAAGGGCAATGTTTTGTACCTAGTTGAGATATTAAATTACTTCAGAGTTGTGATGGAAATGCAACCCTTGGCTTCACGTCCCATTGCCCAAAGCGAGCGGCGCTGAAGCATGGCAGCTGTTGGGAAGGCAGAGATGCACAGCGCTTTGGGACGAGAGCCTGTGTGCTGCCTGGGCTGTTGGGCACGGGGTAATGCACCCACCCCAGCAGAGATGCTTTTTTTGGGAACGTCTCAATGCTGGCACACGCTGGGGTTTCTTTTTTCTCATCATTTAGTGCTGAAAAATGAAGTGCATGCGGACGATCATTACAGCGTCCGAGTTTGTTAAAGGATCTTTTTATTCGCCAATTTGCACAACTCCCTTTCCAGGCTGCTGGGCATGATAAAATACAGCCATTCGGCCTGTCAGGGAGATAATTGGTTGGCATTATGAATCATAAAAGTATGTTCCCCCCTGGAATTTTATCCTGACACTTGATTTAATTTTTCTTGACATCACATCCATTATATTGCGTCGTCTTGCTCTCGATAGTTAAATTTGCAGGCTCGCAGTAAGGACCAACAGGTTACTTAAGGAACAAAGCTGCTGTTAGCGAGAGGGTTGGCTCTGTGCTGAGGAAGCCCGTTCTCCTCTTTTGAGGAAAATCACCACAAAACAAAAACACAACAGGAGTGCCGTTGGGAAGGTAGGATCCCCAATTCTGCCAATGCCCCGCGAGCAGTGCTGCTTGGGGATGGGTGGTGGGAAGGGCTGCACTGACCTGCGTTATACAACATCAGTTTTGGAGCCAACGGATCATCATAGAATAGCTTGGGTTGGAAGGGACCTCAAAGATGATCCATTTCCAACCTTCCTGCTGTGGGCAGGGCTGTCACTGCGGTATCAGGCACAAGGTGAGGCTGCACAGGGCCCCATCCAACCTAGCCTTGAACACCTTTGGGGTGGGGCATCCATGACTTCTCAGGAGCTCCACTGGAAGAAGAAGGGTTTGGCTTTTGTTTTACCCTGCCTTCATATTGCTGTGCTCTCAGCACTCCTAGCACAAGGGCACAGTGGGGGTTCTCCCAAGAAAGGGGGCAGCAGCGCTGTCCTCTGTGCAGAGTGAACTCAGGGTCCTCCTTGTGTGTGGTGAGACCCTTCCTGTGGCCATGGTGCAACCCCAGAAGTGCAGGGATGGAATGAGGAGCTGGGATCTGCTGTGTCCCCAGGGCCCCCCCCACAGCTCCCTCCCTCCTGGTGCATCCGCCTCGCACGCGGCCTGCTAATTAGTGTGAGTGTAGCATCCTATTAATTGCAGCGATTGTGATGTTTAGATTTCTGGGTTAATTGGTAATATCTGGCGTAGCATTTTTTCCCTCCGGGTATTTCTGATCGCAGTAATTAACCTCCCCCTTTCGGCAGAGCAGGCTTTCAGCACTGAGCTCTCCAGCTGCCTGCAGTGAGGATGCTGGGGGGACTATGCTATGGGATGTGG
>PPHD01025577.1:0-11725 GCA_002909625.1 Bambusicola thoracicus
GTGAAAGGAAATACCCAGAGGTTACTGAGAAGCTTTACTACAGCCTCAGATGCTGCCGCCTTTGTCTTAGAATTAGCACAATGGCTGAGTAAAATATGCTAAGGAACTGTGTAATCGAATGCCCTAGATTTTCCACCTGATTAACAGCTGGGATGTGACAAGTGTACATATGTTCCCAGAGGTGGTGAAGTCAGTATCTGTAAAAAGCTTCTCCTATGTGTTGCCTTACTAGGACAACAAACATTTCACTACAGCACACTTCAACACATTCTTTCTTCTCCCTCTGATATCTGTATCATCTATATTTTGGCTTGTCTCAGAAACTGATAATTAGGACTTGACTGAGCATATCAAGCATGGAAAAGATTCCTCATCACTCCTTGTGGGACAAAACCCTCAGAGCTAAGAGAAGAGATGCTGAGTAGAAGTGTTGATAATCAGAGGCCTGAGTTAAGTACAGCAGCAGCTAGTAAGATGACCTCCTACACGCAGGATCTGTTTAATACAAGCCTCTGTGAGTTCATAGATGCACCACTGGGTGGAACAATGACCCTTAGTTAGAGGTGTGCTTTGGGAGTCTGCATGAAGAAATATTGTTTAGAGAGTATATTGCTCAGAAGCTTTACAAATACCTGTCTTTCCTATTTTGTGCCTGTGTTGTTTATTTTGACTTTGCGTGGATGTCACACTTTTTTCTATAGCTCTAGGCTACCTCTGAGCTTCCCTGATGCTCTTGGGGCAGGAGCCTATCAGAACTGAAGTGGAAAGCACACAAAGCAGAGACAAGGACTGAAGTTACCCTTCCAGTAACTTCCTGGTCCGGGCAACTGCCTACTGTCTCACAGATGAAATAGATCTTGGGATCTTCTGTTAAAGCTAAACCACTCAAAAAGCCTGACACAAAGTTAGTTTCACTAATAAACACATGTAAAAATGAATCATTTGGTAGGGATATTTTACCTATTCAAGGTACCTTCTGGTTGATTCATGCTACAATTTAGAGGCCCCTTAGAAATCTTACTTTGGGATGTAAACTGTTCCTTTTTAAGTCTGGCCTCTTAAAGTTTAGTAACAGAGAAACATATCTGTAAACTGCTAGTACTTACTAGGAAGAAAAACACCTATCCATTCTCTGGAGTTCCTCCTGTTCATCTTGCTTCAGTGTCAGATGAGTTAGTGACTACGTACCTGATTGAATTCTATTAAAAAGGAATTTTCTCTCATCTGTTTCGATTATTTTGTAGTTTTATTTACTTACCAATCTAACTATCCATACTTTGTAAAATACAGGCTTTGGTGATTTCTATGCAAAATTCCTACCTAACAGGTACATCAGGTTATTTCCTCTAGTGAGGCAAGGAAGTCATATTTTTGGTTACTTTTCCTTGATGACTGATTAACCAATTTTTCCATGAGTAACAAGAAAATATTAATTTTGACATAAAATCTAATTTACATAGAAAGACAGTCTTTTGAATTAGATGTTTAATTCAGCATTTCTTATCTGCCCCTACACAATCCTCTTACCTTTACAGCTATCAGAACTTGAATGGAAATCTAAATCAGGTAAGAAACCGTTCACTAATGGTAAGAGCACTGAAATCTACAGAGGTCCATAGAAACAGGAAATATTTAGAAAGACTGGTGGTTCACTTTTATAATGCTGCCTTTTAGTCTTAATATGAAGGACAACACATTTTTGCAAAGCAGATTCTGAGACACTTAAAACAGATGTTTTTGTTTCAGTTTTGACAAAGGTGCTTTTATTGTTTTCTTACCTGCCTTCAGTACTAAACTCTTGATACAAACAAATGTTCTCTCTAACACTGGTATTTGGGTAAAGCTCTGCTGACATAGATTCAGCAGATGGAGCTAGTGTGCTTCTAATCTTTGACAACTGTGCCTTCTGCAAATAAGATGAGCGCAGACGTACACAGAATTTTGGTCGAGGATCTGTCATGGTCAGTATGGTGAAGATTTACCTTAGGCTTAATGAATAAAGTAGCAAAAAGTAGAGAGAATTAACTATCCTCTGTCAAGCACAGGTAGCTGTGAAGAGTGCAGCTGTGTGACACAGATGATTTACCTTAGAATGGCAAAAATCTGAGAGGTGTATGAAATACTGTAGATGTCTCTCAAGGTTTTACAATATCCTTTTCTTTCACACTGTCCCTGTCACACAGGAGTACACTGCTCAAAAAGTGACATTAAATATTGAAGAATTCAGAGAGCATGTGGCTGACTGTTTAGATCTATTGGGACATACTGGTTGTATTGGACTATGGTGAGCATGGAGGTGTCTCTGAGGAGCTGAAGCTAATTACTTCAAACCTGCACTGACCTGAAGAAAAGATTTCAGTTGTACTGAGTGACAAGGGCATTGTATAGCTATTGAGATATCTTAATGTAGGAAGATGCCAGATGCACCCCTGTTCCCAGAAGAATAGAAGTAAGATGCTTGCCAGTTAGTAAACCCAACCTTAAAACCTTGAATTTCCATGGTTAAATCCATGCTTCCTGTCTCTAGGTGTACCTTCAACCTCTCCAGTAGTCAGGACACAGATTGCAGTGAGGGTCCATCCGCAGTTCACTGTGGATGCCCCAACTTTGGAGGCATTCAATGAGGTCCTGGACAGCCTCATCTAGAAGGTGGCAGCCCTGCCCATGGCAGGGGAATGGAACTAGTTTAACTGTGAGGTCCATTCTAAACCAGGTCATTCTGTGATTCACATCTATGACAACACTTTCTAAATTTTCTAACCTAATTTTGAAGACCCTTTAATCCAGAGGGTGCTCTTGTGATGAGAGCTGTAACTGAATGAAGGCCCCTAGCTGTCTAAACAGCTAGAAGCTGCCCCATCTCCTTGTTTGGGTAAAGAACCTGCCCTATTAACACCCCTGATAACTTTATTTCAGGATGCTGAGGAGTAGGGAGCTATGTACTATTTTCAAATTTAATATGCAGTATTGGCACTATCAGGTTGGACCTTCTCTATGGCTCTTTGGTTCTTACACTGATTTATTGTAGCACATTATTAGAGCAGTGTGAGAGTTTCAGAGCTGTCATTGGTCATTGTTACAGCAGCATAATACTGACAAGCAACTGATGGAAAGAGAGGTTTTATTGCTACACTGCTCTCTCCTTGTTGCCCATTTAGGTCTTCAGATTCTGTAAATTAATGACTCCAGACTCCACTGAATTCATAAGCAAAGTTCCTGTGAGTATAAAGTAAGCCATTACTTTGTCACCTGCATGTCTAGTACTGAAAGGGCAATTTTTCTTTCTTTTTTGTAAACTACTTGCTGCAGCATACATATAGATAAAATTGAAGTCCTGGTTTTGAATTCATGTTGTGATTCCATGACCTAATTTGAATTTAGTTGGCTTTAAAAGATTCTGTTCTGCAGATCGCTACTTACTGCTAGTATTTCAAGACTTTGTTCCACATGTCCATAAGACCACGTACTTCAGAATGGAACATTCTCATGTCTGATGTTATTTACATGCAACACATACCCAGCACTAATAATGCATAGAGTGTTATTTCCTATAAGGGAACAAACATCGCAAAGTGTTGATGAATTTTCTTTGTTAGTTTAAGTTCTAGTTATTGCAGCGAATCCCAACTATAACACAAGGATTCTTTTTTCCTGAAGGTCTACTTTTACTACTTTTCTCAGGTCTCTGACAGTATTTCTGAATGACTAGTGCTTGCATTGCTTGTTGTCACAGTCTCTAAAGCAGTACTTGTGCTAATTGCATTTTGTAAATTCCTTTAAATTAGTGAATGGAAAGTGATTTATGAAAGTTGGGTTCAACATTGCACTTCTGTCTGCAAAACATTCCCAGCCAATCTCATCTGACTTCAGGTGTCCCTAGGATCCTGCATTACTAATGGAGAGTGCCCTGCAAATGGAGATTCAGATCACATATGGCAAACACACACTGTGGTCTCCATACTCTCCTCATTGTGGCTGTAAAGAGAGTCTGAGGAGCATATCTTCCACTTCAAGTGATACCTCTCCCACTCACCTCACCACTGCCTCTGAGACAAATGCCTTCATGATGAGTTTGGAATTAATTGTACAAGCTCTCAGAGATATACCCATGAGGCCAGACTCCCTCTGCAAGGGAGTAAGGGGCAAGCAACAGGGACAAATAAAAAAAAAAAACAAAAAACACCCAGAAAACAAAAAAAAAACCTGAACACTACTTTAAGAAGTGTATTTAGAAATTGGTTGAGAGCAGGAGACTGACATAGGCTCAGCAGAGATGCACCTGCTTTCCCTTCACATTTCTTAGTAGAAGGGGTAGCATACTGTCCTCCCAAGCATAAGGTTAACTTTTGTGATGAGCAGACAAGGAGTTGGCATGAAAGCACTCAATTCTCACCCTCCCTGACTCACAGCACTAATTTCCTCACATATCCAGGCCAAAATGATAGATTTCTTAATAACAACAATTCCCTATCTAAAAACTCACAGAATGGGAATTGGGGTCCCAAGAGTAAAGAATCTACATTCAGATCAGGGCATTGCTAATACTCAGATACTGCCAGGGAATATTTAAATAAGTAACATACAGAATTATTTTCCAAATGGTAACAATAAAACTAAAAGTACTTTTGGAGCTTTATTACTGTGTACCTAGATATTGTGAATTTACAACTGATACAACTATTGCAATGAAATATCACCTTGCTAATGCTATTGTTTAAAAAACCACATGTGGGCTACCAAAACTGCATTACGCAGTAAACTATGAGGGTTGCTCTGAAAGTAATGCCTCCTATTTTATTATGTTGGCACACAACATCAGAGGCAGATGTTGGTAGTATGGCAGTAGAGGTTGAACCTTCCCACCAATATTCCATAACCTTTTATGGCTGTGAGTCAAATAGCAGCAGAACAGCAGTCTGACAAATGGCATCTGACATGGAAGCACATATGAGGCAAAGGGGCACCACTGAATTCCTCTTTGCAGAAATAACGGCACCATCAACATTCATCAATACTTGCTGACCATTTATGAAGACAAAATGGTGGATGTGAACACAGTGAGGTGGTGGGTGGTGTGTTTTTAGCAGTAGTGACAACAATGTTAACGACAAACTACATTCTGAAACAAAAAAAAAAGCATGGCATACAGGCTCTTGTTCATCCCTGGTAAAAATGCATAGCTATTAATGGTGACTATGTTGAAAAACAATATTTTGTAGCTGAGAATGTGCTCTATCAAACAACATTATTTTGCTTTTTGTCTCTGCTGTGTTTTCCATTGAAATTAATAGGAGGCATTACTTTTGGAGCAATCTATGTAGCTTTAAAGAGAAGTATTTATACACACTAAACATTCCCTTCAAGCATTTATACACATTAATAACAAGTCTTTTCTTTGGTAGGCTTAACAGTGATTTTTGTGCAGTGTTTTTTAAAGCAAGGCAACATTCAGAGCCAGGAGGTAGATGTTGACCATTTTACTATGGACACACAAACTGTTTAACTATTACCATGACAGCTAAACTGTCATAACTGCCTTATGGACTTCCTAGGCTCTCCAGATGCCACCTGGGCAGAGATTCCAACACCTAGCACCAAAGCCTATTCCTAAAAGGCAGGATAAAAGATTTTACACCAAGCTAGACTCCCTCTTCACTCTGCAGTTGTCTAAGTCTCTGTCAGAGATCTGTGAGCCCTCAGACACCCCACATGGCCAGCTCTGGTGATAAAACCTCATGTGAAAATGCTTCTTTAACTGTAGGGACCTTAATAATGTAGAAAAACCTCAGCCTCCCTCTACTTCTGTTACAGTTTTATTGCTTTATGTCTCCCACAGATAACATTAATTTATTTAAAAAGTCTTATTTCAGAAAATGTGAGACTGGGAATAATTGATGCGCTAGTACCGTGGATCCTATAATTAACACTGACTAAGCTATATGGTAGAAGGTAAAAAAAAAAAAAAGACTAATAGGACTGCCTCTGTAGGTAGGAACTGTAGGGAAAAAAAGCCTAATGTAGAAATTCAAAGCCATCCTTGCTGCCTTACATTTTGGGAAGTCAACTTTACAAAAGTGCTTGATAGAATGCGTCAGTACTAACGTTGAAAAGCAAATTCAATGCGGAAAAAGAAAACATGTTCAAGTTCCCACAGTGCCAGAAGAGCATACTGATGACAAGGAGGCTGTTTTCATCTGTGGAGTGACAGAAAGCGTCTCAGAGGCCCTTGTTGCTTTTTAGAGTCTCAAAAGTGGTGTTGATTAAAAAGTAACTATTCTGAATGCCACACTATTGATGAAAACAACACATGGGAAGCTCATCTCTCAGTTGTGTCACAGCAGATGGTGCCTTGTGTATGATGTGGAGAGAAAGAGGTGTTGTAGCACTTATGAACAAAAGATGTTGTAGAATCTGGAGATGAAGACATTGTATACTGTCACTGATTTATTCATTAGCAAACTATGGCACATTTCCTTCAAGCAGAGCATGTAATAAGCTGATAGCAATTGTATGAAAGCCTCTGTATAAAGAAGAATGTCCTCCATAGAAAAACATGAAGCTAAATTTCATTTTAAAGTTACTGTATATTTTATTCATCCAGCATTGAGTAGGTGTCCAGCCCTATATAACTTTCGTATTTATTCACTGTATTTATTTAGTGGGAAGAGTTAGAGGTGTATCTGCAAAAGAGGAATGAGGTTTAAAAATATCTTTGAGGGACTGGGACTGCATGAGTCAGCTTTCAGTCTCAGCTTTTTTCCTATCTCAGAAGTGCATCAGAAGCTGTGAGGTGGCAGAATTTCACATCTGCCCTAATTGCCTGCATGAAACCTTTGAAGGGAAAACTAAAAGTACTGCAGAAACACCAGAAGCGTATTGGCACAGCAAAGGAAGAACTAGCGGAGAAGATTTTCTTTCATGATATAAGAACTAGCTACAGACTTTAGAGATCCCAGGCTACTAACAGACACCTTAGAGATTTCAGTGGTCTTTCAGGAGCAACTTTATGAAAGGAGAACTTGCTCCTTTTTCCTGTGACTCAAGGAACACTCCAGATACACAGGTAGAGCTCTAGACTCGAAATGGCTTAAGTAAGCAAAAGCATAACATGAATGATAACTCACTGTTTCCTACAGAAACTTAAACCCTGAGCCTTCCAAGTGATTGGAGGTATATAAGCACATAACTTCATGTTTAGCTTAAAAGCACACACAGTATAACACCGTAACACAAGAGAAAACACAGCAATAACAACATAGTAGCTAAGTCCAAATCTGCAGCAAGAGAGGATTTGCTCAAGCACAACAACCACAAAATCAACTTACCCTTAGAAGGCTTCAGGCACATATGGAACCCCAGCAAGATAACTTTGCCTCCACTGCCAACCTCTAAATGAGGTCTGGGAAGGGGTGGCTCCTGGCTCCATCCCTTCTGGTCACTCATGTGCATTGGAAACACCTGAGCTCCCCTGGGTTGACCCTGCCTTCACACCAGGTGCTCAATTACTGCTTCAAGCCATGACTCAACATTTCTGTTACATCCAGATATGAACAAATATCCTTAAATACAAATATGAATAAAGCCATATTGAGTTTGTGGCAAACCAATGAGAATTTTGGTCAGCCTATTTGATTATAAGTTTTAAACTCATGTTACTGCTAATCATCAGCAATAAAAGTCTGCTGTGTAAATGTCAGTCAACCATAAACTGAATTACGACGCAAAGATCTCCTGGCAGAAAGTCTGTGTATACCATACTGCATCTGTAAAACTTTTTGAATTCTTGTATTGCAGATGGGATGTTTTACTATGGCTGAGTCTGGTACCCATTCAGTCTGTCTCTTCAGAACAATATATACATATATGTGTATATATATACATATATATATATATATTTGAAGGAGAAAGGGGGAACACTTGAAATAGATGCTTTCTATAGGACAGGATAGCTGTCAGATGATATACATGACCAGTGATTATGAAATGCTCTTCTTTTACTGTCCTAGAGCAAAAAAGAAAATAAAAAAAATAATTAAAAAATCAAGAATTCACCTCATCTTCCCTTGAGATCTATTTATTACAGCAGTGATTCTGCAATCGATAAGCTACTCAAAGGATTAGGTGTATCGAAATAGGAAAAACTGTCAGAATTTCCTTACATACATCCGGGAGTTAAGCCTCATTACTGTTAGCACACAGAATTACTGAGTCACTGGGAAGACTTTACAGATTTTATTAAGGACAAGAATTAATGATTGCTGCAAAGAACACCAATTCTAGACATAAATGAGCCACGAAAGTTCATGTCTGCAGTCGGGTACCAATCCATTTTAAAGATATCATAACTGAGGTTATGACCAAACACATTTTTCTCCCCATATTTATATAGGGGAAAATGTGTACATTTGTAGTTATTTTATTTACATACATTCTTTTACTCAAGTATTTTACCCATTGCATCAAGAGTGGATTACTTTCTAAGTTTGATGGATGGGCAAATAGATGTATTTTAGTTCAGGACCCAATAACTTCACTACTATGGTTTTTTTTTTTTTTTGTTTTGTTTTTTTTTCCTACAAAGGGCATAATGTACATTGGTTGTGCTTCCATCCTGGAAAATACTAAAGCAGCAGCAACTCCAAGTCAAACATATCTAATAGTCCTTCATGAAAAATAAATTAATCAATGGAACATGTCCAACTGTGTTGTTAGCTCTGGCTCTGGGAAATGGCTTTTACAGTAGTTTAAAACAAACACATATATCAGTGAAGGGTGAGGACTCAGAATGTATTTCTTTAGGTATTGTTACCCTGAGGGGCTGCTTTAAAAGACTGTTTTTTTTGTCAAATTTTTGGTCTGTCTTTATTTTATTTTATTTTATTTTTGTTTCAAGATTGGCACCTCTTCTTTCTTGTCTTGTCATCCTAAAATAATGATGCTTTTTCTGAGTTTTCCACGGAAGTGAGAGCAGCAAGCAGATAATATGTAAAACTGCAGTATGAAGTACCTGTTGTTTTGTGTGGATGTGGCTGTAGGGCCCAGAGAGTCTTTGGACTAAAGAGACAACTAATTAACGTGCACAGTGAGTTCCAGATCCCCTGCCTTAGAGCTATGTACTTTTTAGAGGAAAACAGTGCACTTGCTAAATACAACCTATTACTGCTTTACTGGAGGTTGTGACATACTGAAACAAAACCTGGAGGGTAAATCGAATGAATTAGCACTTGTTTGGTCCTTAGATCATCCTCATGAGTTTGGATGAATTGGTGGGTTTGGAGAATAACAGGGAATATTGTCCTTGCAGTCTTTCAGCTGAGTACCTGTTGTGCTGGCAAATTAAAGAGCTGAGCTCCAGTTTTCTCAGGGATATACAGGTTTCACAAAGTCCTTGTGAGGACTTATGAAACTGTCTTATTTGTTCTGTGTTTGGTCCAAACAAATCTTGAGAGACCATGAGGAATAAATTCAGAGGTCCATCTGAGCCAAAGAAGTGAGTGATTCATGACCAGGTGTGAAATGCTCATGTATGCCACAGAATCACAGAACCACAGAATGGTTGAAGTTGGAAGTGAAGTCTAACCTGAGCTCCAGCAGGGATACGAGAGTAGAGTGCCCAGGTCCACATCCAGGTGACTTTGGAAGATCTCTAAGGAGATTCCACCACCTCTGGGCAACCTGTGCCAGTGCTGTCAACCACAGAGCACAGAACTGCTTCCTGATGCTTAGATGAAACTTCCTGTGTTCCAATTTGTGCCTCTTGCCTCTTGCCTTGACACTGGGTACCACCACTGCAGAGAGCCTTGCACTCTGTCTTCAGATATTTACACACATTGATGAAATACCCCTGAGACCTCTTTCCGAGGTTGAACAGACCCAGCTTTCAGTCTCTCCTCATATGACAGGTGCTCCAGGCTCTAGGACATCTTGGTGGCCGTCCACTGAAATCTCTCCAGTATGCTCACATCCCTTTTGCACTGGAGGCCCAGAACTGGACACAGTTCTCAGGTACACCACTGACTCCCATGTCTCATAAGCAGATGTCATGGTTTGAGCAAAGCTACTTGAACATTTACACTTTCTGAAGCAAATACAAAAACCCAGTAATGCAATGGAAAAAAAAATACCAAAGCCTAAACAAAACCCCCAGAATCTCAGACTTAAAAAAGCCCACAACAAAATGACAAAAAAGCAAAACAATGATATATAGAAAAATCATGTTTAAATGTGATTAGGAGATTCAGTGCTCTCCACTTGTTTCTTTTAAAAAAATGCAAAACAACAGGATGCTGTCTCAGCTCTGTGGAGACACATTCAAACAGGCAAGCTGAACCAGAGGCAGGGGATGGACTGGTGCCACTTTCTGTGTCCATCATGTGACCCAGGGGCAGGGTGCTGAGAGCTCTCCCTGTCCAAGGAGAGAAGTAGAGGAGGAGCAGGGCTGGTTGCCTTTGATCCCGTTTGCTGGGTCTCTGTAGTAATCTCAAAGTCTCTCCAAGACCAGACACGTTAATGCCCAGCATTAAGGAGTAATGTTTTCAGCACAGTGAATGCAAGCATTTGATGTTATCTGACATGTATCATGCTTCTCACAAAACAATGCAGATCTGAAAGACTTTAAAAGGCTTTATTTTTTATTTATTTCATAAATATTCATGAGAAAGAAGCATTGTTAACTGGTGATATTCTATATATCCATTCTAATCAGTCCTGTATTTTAAAGCTTAAACCATTTTTTTCTCTACTTGATATTGTATAGTTATTGAAACAAAGTAGAAAGGTACTTGGAAACAAACTAGCCCACAGCTTTGGGCCCTAAGATGCTTTAATCTTTTTTTTCTTCTTTTTCCTTGTGGAATCAAATGGCAAATACGAACTTGATAACTGCTACTTTAGCTCTCACATTTCTTTCACATTTCGTTCAGCATTATCACTGTTTCATCACTCTTGTCTATGATTAAGGGAGATTACCAACTCATAACTCAAAAACAAGCCTTTCTGTTTCACAGTAGTTAATACCTATCTTTTTTTTCCTCTCATACATAAAATCTGTTTTCTTTGTTAAACTCAAAACTGTAGACTGTTGCACAGAAGTTCTATAGAGACCACCTTGAAAATTAAGGTTAGAGATAGGAATCTGAAGAACGTTCACTGCACGTGAACTTTGGGTTTGCAGTTAGTAAAAGGGAATGTAAACAGGCAGTCTTCTGGCTGGAACCAAATATCCTTAGAGAGCCACAGTCATAGCATGGTGATGAGATGCTTTTCCTGATGAGGTTCTTGGTGCTATTATACTCAGAATTCAGATTTTCTCCTTTAAAAATACACCTTATGCATATTTAATATGAACTTTACAAGTAATACCATGTTTCTAATATCTGGGAGGAGAAACTGGAGAGATTTACCAAAGATTTTGATAAACTGGAGTCAATGTGATAGGAGTAAAGCAGGAGAAAGGGTCACACCCCTTCCTGAATACTACTTTTTTTTTGGAAGATGTTGTCATTATTTTGCTGCTTTTTCTAAATGAGGTAGAAAGGTTGAAATAAAGCAACAGGATAAAAGCAGATATTAAAAATAAATTAATATTTTAATGTTCTATACACCTGCATTAAAGTATCCTGCAGTGTTTAGTACAGTAATGTTGCAGTAAATTTAGATCTGCTCTGTGGGGGCGTTAATGCATTTCAGTTGAATCATCTGCTCTTTTTCTTTTCCCATTAGAAAT
>PPHD01025578.1:0-11725 GCA_002909625.1 Bambusicola thoracicus
ATATTCAACACTTGGGATGTAAATGTTCAGCAGTGGGATGGAGACATTCAGCAGTGGGATGGAGATATTCAGTGCTGAGATGGAGATGTTCAACACTGGGATAGAGAAGTTCAACACTGGGAAGGAGACATTCAGTGTTGGGATGGAGATATTCGGCACGGAGATGGAGAAGTTCAGCAGCCATCAGAAGCCTGCTTGCCCAGCCCAAGCTCATCTGAAGTGACCACTGCTCTGTAGCAAGAGCGGAGGAAATTCAAACCCTTGATTTTGGACCAGCTGAAATCTTCCTTATAAAAAGGAGACGGGGTGGGGGTGTCCACATTTCCCAGCTGGGTGTCCCTACATTCCGCATCCCGCCCAGGCTCTGCTGGTGCCACCAGGAGGTGGAAGATGTGGGGGCAGCAGGAGCAGCGGGCTGTGCTCTGGGCTGGGCTGCTGAGCCCACGAGTATGGGGAAATAGCTGGGAAGAGCCAGCTGGCCCTGCTCCTCCAGCACTGCTGCATCGCCTGGCCGGGGAATAGTTGAAGCTTTGCCATGAGGAGCCTGGCTGTGTTGCAAAGCCCTTCCCATTCCCTGGGAATCGGGCAGCAGAGAAAGCAAAACGCTGGAGGCCTCATCCTGGCTGGAGCCGTGTCCTGTTGTCTTCAGCACGCATGTAATTATGGTGCACATCACTACAGCGATACGACCCCAGGGCTCTGTGTCCTGTGATGCAGAATGCTGGGGACAGGTGACACAGCAGCCAGTGCTAAGGCCTCCAAGGGGCCCAGCTCCTGACCCATACCCAGCTGCAAACCACAGGGCGGGGAAAGAAGGACCCGTAGTATTTCTGGTGGCTCTCCCTTAATAGATCCTGGGTTTTGATGTCATGGTCATACTTTTGGATTCCGCACCCCATTACACTGAGTGCATCATCCCAATAAACAGCCCCCAAGGTAAACCTGAGCAGTGCAGGGAGGAAAATGACCTCAAACCAACTCCTGGTGCTCCTAAAGGGCTGCTGCACCCGCAGCGCCTCACTGCTGCTTCCGTCCTGAGCCAACGGGAACAGCAATAGGTGCCTTTGGGTCCTTGCTGACCCCAGCCCCCTGGCTTTGTGCTCTATGGGGTTGCAAACTTGTATTTGCTGCACTTTTCATTCAGAGCCAGCAGGGTTATGTGCACTGTGGGTGTGAGCTGGGCTCGTGCCCACACTTGGCCATGGGTTGGGTTTCAACACCTTTTGGAAACCGCATTCTCCCCAGGGCAGCCAGCGGTGGCTCGGGGAAAAAAGGGGTTTTTAGCAGGAGGCAAACACGGAAACATGTGGACTGGAACAGCGCTCTGTGCTCGTCATTGCCCCCGAAGAACCAGATCCAGATGCCACCGGTGCCTGGTGCCTGCTTGGCGACACAGCTCCGGGTGTGCGCCAGGCTTTCAGAGCGGGATGCCTGCCATAGGGATCTGCTGCATCCCTCAGCCTCTTCCCCCTCATATCCCTTAATTAACACAGCCAGCAGTGGGTCCACTGGGGATGCGGTAGCAGGACGTGGGGTCACCAGAGTGCATGCTGCCTCAGGCTCCAGCTGTGCCAATGTCCCGTGAGGGCTGGCAGGCCTGCACCTGGCCGGGTGACTCAGCACAGCCCCGGGAGCCAGAGGGCTGCCCGGCTCTGCATATGCAATAGTTGCCTATGGGAGCGGGCTGAGTCACCGCGTGCCCCCACAGCTGCTGGCTGTGAGCACATCTGGCTGCCCTGCAGGAGCAGAGCTGCTGTCCTGGCTGCTGCTGTGCTCATGGCCAGGCAGGGCTGTGGGGATGCATGGGGATGTCTCCAAGAAGCTCAGCCAAAAAAGCCCTGTAGACCCCACACGCCGTGCAGGCAGGGCAATAAGTGGCTGGGAGCTGGCCCTCTCCCTGCCCTACTCTGTCCCCTGGACTGGGTGGCCCCCATCGTTGCCCGTAGACATTGTCACTGTTCCAGCTTTTCTCCTGAAAACATTTGCAGTTATTTTTGGGCAATATCTGCCTTTCTAAATATTTGCCTTGGTGTTAGCGCCTGGACTGCTTGCAGACGAGGCTCCCTCCTCTGCTCACCTCTACCCCAAGATAAGGTCTCCCAGCACAGCATCCTCCAGATGCACCCCTGGGGTACCCCGTGCCCAGCACTCCACCTTTCCTCACGGGCCCCACATTCCCCAGGGTGCCCATAGGATCACCACATCCCCCAGGGTGCACACAGGGTTACCCAGAGCATTTCGAGGGTTACCCATCCTGAAGATGCCATTTGCCAGCACAGGCAGCTCCCCATGAGCCCAGCTGCTGGAGACAAAACCCCAAGACAGGAAATTCAACAAGGCCCCAAGGAGATGCCATCCCTCTCCTCCTGGCAGAAGAGATCACAGAGGAAGGCTGGGATGGGGACATGGTGGACTTCATCCCCACCTGAGTGCAACAAAGTGCAGTGACTCGTCCATGGCTTTGCCCCCATTGAGGGGGTCCTGTTTTTCCTCCATTCCAGGTGCATATGCAACACGAGTCCATCAAGTCCAGCTCTGTAGTTTGGGCACCTGCCAGCAGCAAGGAACAAGACCGAGTTTAGCGATACAATTATTTGTGTTGCAAGCAAGCCAAGAAATCCATGGCCAATGGAGCAAAGGGCCGTCCCCACCTCTGCTCCATGTTGGACATGGCCCTCCAGGCCAGGACCCTTCCAGCACAGCTCCTTTCTTACCACTGAGGGCTGAATCATGGTGTTGCAGCCGCTCTTTCAACATACAGAAGGGATTTGGCAACCCCATTGGCTATTAATAGAGCCGGGCTGTTTTCTGAGAGCCCTGTGTTGCGTTGCGTTGCGCTGGGAGCAAAGCAAACTGTAAGAGGCAAAACACTGAGTTTACCTAAGGAGAGGTCAGGTGAGTGAGGAAACAAGCTGTCGGGGAGCAGGAAGCAGCGCGGTGCCCTCTCCTCCCTTATCGTCTCCTGTCCCCGTGCTGGCTCCACTCAGCCAGGAGGGAACAATGAACAATGAGCAGCGACGTGGCACTGCAGGACTCGCCACCTGCGCTCCATCCCCACTTCTGCCTTGGTTGGCCCATTCGGATTCCTGCTTTTCCAACTTGAGCTCCCCTTCTTCTGGCTTCTCTGGCTGCGCAAGGCTCCTGCATGGACACCTGCATCACTCAGCCTGGGGACGGAGTGAGACACCTCAGGGCTATGGATGAAACCCCAGGAGGAGATGCTGGGATGTGGCATCTCTCTGCTGGGAAGGGAAAATAGGGCGAGAAGGTGTTTGGGGATCCTCAGCTCCAGGAGGAAGGAGGCAGAGGGGATCCAGCCTGTCTGGCTGAGCAGGACACAGACATGAAGCCACCTGTGGCAGCTGCCCTGTAGGGAACCGCAGTTCCCATCTCTCCCCTGGCCATGACTGGGAGCACAGCTGTATTTTCATCAATGGAAGCATCAAGCACACATCCTCAGCAATAAGGAAACCCGGCCCATCCCACAGCCACCCGTTATCTCACATCCCAGTTCCGTCCTGCACCCTTCCTGTCCCAGATGTGCGTCAGCACAGCTCCTCTGCCACCTCTGGCCATGCCAACACCACACCAGCCCCTTCCCTTCTCCCATCCCCTCCAGCAAACCCAGGGCCACGGGACTGCAGCTCATTGCTTTGTGTCACCCTTTTAAAACTGGACGTCCCCGAATGAGGGCTGAGGCGCACCTGCCTTGTGCCCCTCACCACCAGGGCTGTTTGAGAGAGCCTCAGCTGGCAGCTCTTCACCAGCCACAGCTCCAGGAAGGCTGCCATCCTCCTCCTCCTTCCCCCAGCCCCGCCAGACGCTCTGTCCCTGTGGCACCAGGAACTGATGAGCACCAATGACACAAGCCAGGCCACCAGCTCTTGTCCTGGTTCACATCCTGGCAGCGCTGGCAGCCACCCACACGCAGGCACACATGTCCTTCCCATGACATCTGCTCCTGCATGCTTCCTCCTGCTGCAGCCACATTTTTAGCCATCCTACAGCTGTATTCCCATTGCATAGCCACAATAGGATCTGTGGCCATCGATGATCTGGGGCACTGAGGCAGGGATGGGTTGAGAACAGCTCATTTGGAATGTTCACCTTCGATCCCACCTGAGAAAAGCTGTGGTTCACCCAGAGGGTCACAAAGCTGCAAGAAGAGACACGACTGCATTCTGATGTCCTGTGGGGACCATGGTCATGCAGCCAACTCCCCAGGGCTGGCTTCCCAGGGGATCAGTCTGCTGCCCACCAGCCAAGCCGCAGACCAGGCACACTCCATAACAGTTATTCTAAAAGCTCTTTAAACATGAAAAACACAAAGCTCGTCCTAAATGCTCCCTTAGTCCCTGCAGTGAGCACTCCCCTCCTTCCCAGCTGATGGGGATGGCTGCTCAGTCAGACCACAGCTCCTGGAGCACTCCATATAGTGCTGGGCACTGAGTTAAACTGTTTTGCGCTCAAACACAGCCACATAATCCTTGTTTTGTATCCTTATTTTATCTTCTGTTCAATCAGAGACATCTCAGACACCTCTCAGCTGCCCTGGGATGCAGAGCTCTTCTTCCTCAGCTCTCTTTGCGCTCGAGACCATAAGCATTTGTTGAGTATTTCCTTCCATACTAAAACGAACACAATGCAGGACTGCTGCTGCCAGTGAATGAGAAGGCTGTAAGATGCAAACAACAGTCAAACTGCTCTCCATACGCAAAATGTTTTCTCTCTATATGCACTTATCCTGGTACATGTATGCCTGTAAAGATTTCCTCCACACCCTAAGTGCCCACTTGAGCTACACAACAAGAAAGATACTTTGTGTTTAAGGAAACAACCAAACCCAGAGCCAAACCCAGGCAACCAGAAGTGGCCCAGGACCCTGACCCATACCTATGCTCAGGGTCAGCAGCCCTGCCTAACACAGCCACTGGCCATGAGATGTGGACAAGCACATCTCCTCCCTGGTGCCTACAGCCATGTTGTAGACTGCAGAGAGCTGCTGGTGGGCTCAGAGCTCCTGGCACCTCCTTGCTGGGAGGTTCAGTGCTGGGGGACCCGCTGGTGATATGAGTGCTGAAACCCCTAGAGCTGTGAGCCCCCCAGCCCTTGGGCTTACTGCAGCCACTGCCCACCCCCAGCAGCAAACAGGCCCTCAGCCATCAGCATCTCCACAGGGTATCGGTTTCCTGGACCCCCATTGCTTTGATGGCAGTTCTCCAGGATCAATTAAGCAGCAAGCCGGAGAGACAGCAATTCTTCCAGCCAGAAGTGAGATGTGGCACTGACCCCTAGTGACAGGCTCCTACTTGGATGCTGAGCAGCGAAGATGCGTGACAAAAAAATGACATGCAGCCAAAAGCAGCGGGGATCCGGGAAGGCTCCTGGTATTGCACAAAACCTGCTAAGTCAGTGATCCTCCTGCAGCTGCACTCAGCAGCCAAGGAGCCTTCCTGGAAGCGTGCTTCCATCCTAGACACGCTGGTCCAGGACACAAATGCACATCAGCTGAACTTGAGATAAGGGTTTATTTAAGAAACGAGTGAAAAGCCCAAACATTGCACATCGTCTGCCTGAAGAGGGAGAGTGATGCAGTAAGAGGGAAAGCAGCCACCAGTGCTGGGATAGTGCTGGAAATGACCCGTGTACAGGTCATGGAGCACAGCGCTACAACTTGGAGTTGCAGAGGAACGATGGGAACTCACAGAGGCTCTGCTTGCACACTGACCTACCCCCTTCCTTGGGAAAATGCAGTCGCACGGAAGACTGTGTACCGCATACTACAGTTTCTTACTTTAAATACATACATTCTGGCTCTGAGCCTGTCAGAGTCCAAAAATGGTCTGTTTCAATTACGGGCTTCAGGGAGGGCACAGGACTAATGGTCTATTCCTTGGCATTTCAAAATATTCCCATCTATGTGGGCTGCTTGCAGGACAAGAGAGACTTCACAGCGCTCTTAGCCATTCCTTAACATCATTTTTTCCCCTCACCAGTAGCTTCAGAGCCATAAGGAGGGGGAGGATCTGACCCTCCCCACACATCTCAGCAGGGCTGTGGAACAGAGCAGATGTTTACTAAAGGCACTGGGAAGACTGTTGTGGCCATCAGTGGAATTAGACAAAGCTTTCTTCCTAAAACATTGCTCTCCCCAGGTCATACCCCATGATGTCTTGCAGCACGGAATCAGACCGTCCCAAGGAAAGGAGCGGAGGCGGAAATGTCACTTCCCCACACCCCAAATCTCCCACTCATCACCCAAAGGATGTGAAACAGCTCTGTCCCACATTGGCACCACCCGTCCCCAGCACTGCCAGCCTTGCATCTCACTTCTCTCCCCTTATCTCTACACTGGTCTTTCTGCAGATCTCATTTCCTGCACCATCCTTGGCTCACAAGGCACCAACCCCACTGCTGTTACCGAGACCAAAGAAAAACAGCGGAGGCTGTAAATAACCCCCTGGGCTCACAACCAAGAAAATGCCAGCATTGAGCAAAGCCATCTTCCAATCTGCCCGCCCTTGGGCTTTGCTGGCACATTTTTATTTTGGGTACTCACAGCTGTTGTGATGACCTGAGCTCTTCATAATAAAGCCGCTTTGGCCAGATATGCTGTTACCCCTGGGAATGAGAACACTCATGGATTCAGTTCACCACTCAGGTGTAAACAATCGCATGTCAGTTTAAACACTTCAGCCTTCCAGCCAGAGGTATGTTTGCCCTTCCAGCCCTGCACAGTTACCGTGCAGATTTAACTGTTTATGGAGAGCAGAGCTTGCCAACCCAGGTCTGTAGAGCTTCTACTGAAACGAAGGGAAGATAAATCCTGGAATCACTCACTCTCTTCCTGCTCAGACATACAGAAACTGTGAAGAAAAGCTGCAGTGTTTCAACTTTTCTGGCATAATTTGCTGTGTGGGCAAGCCCTCAGTATGCCAAGTGAGCTCACTCTGCCTCCCCATTAATGAACAGGCAGGCAGAACTCAGCAGCAACCTTCATGCAGACCTGCTCTCACGATTTACTGTGGAATGCAACACGGACTGCACCCAGGAGGGCCAAGCTACGTGTCGTATGGATGTGTTTCTGCTACCAGAAATCACAGGTAGCACAGAGCACACTGCAACACAGAATTTAGCCTGAAACTTAGGGGCCGTTTGATCCCATCGCTGTTAATTTACAGTTGAACCCACTTCTCTCTCTGCCATGAAGGCTCACTGAGGACTGAGAAAGCAAGAGAGCGTTCTGGGCACTGTCCCACAGCCTCCCACTCACAGCTCACTGTGCCTCCTGGCCTGCTTTTCCCTCCCTGCCAGCCTCGGGGCTGTCCCCCGCAGGTCCCTCCCAGGGCCCTGGGCTTTCTCTGCTTTCACCCTGGCTTCCTCAGTCGGTTCCTCTCTGACTGTGGCTTTTTCTTCAGAGCCTTCCAGCTGCTGCTGCTCCCGTCTGTCCTCTTGGTGAGAGGAGGTATGGAGGGTGAATTCGGGCCCTGCGGCCTCCATCATCTGGAGGAAATTGTAAGCAGGAAGAGGTGGTTTCCAGTCTTCCTCAGACAGGGTACCTGCAAAGTGAACAGTCTCTTGTTAATAACTTAACAGGCTGTGATGTAACCCACTTTACAGTCATTTCCATTTCAAAGCAAATACGGCTTTTCTGCCCTTCCAGTGAATGCAAAATTAAAGATCTTTTTTTAAAGTTCACTCTTTCTTCTCCACAACTAATAATGCCACCCAAACCAAACCAGCCACAGATGCATTAACATTTACAGGAGCAGGCTGAGGGCTCAGCTCCTCAAAGGCCGGTTCCTGTGTCTTCAGACATCAAGCTGTGAATTTTACAAGCAGCAGCACTCTCTCTCTCTACCAGTGAATGGATGTTTCACTCAGACCTCAAATAACTGTGCTAATGACTTAGCATTACGGAAATGCCATTAGGAATGAGGGGAGACTGCTGTCTCTACAGAGAGGAAGCAGTACCATTAAGCAAAGATGCTCTTTAATTTGTGCTTTTAAGGCTGATCACACAGACCTAAAAGCTTGAGCAAGGAGGTTGTGATGGCTGGCAGAGCCCTTGGCTGTGCTGCCCAACCATCAGAGCACCCCTCTGGCACCCTGGAAAGCTGAAGGAAGGTCCCTAACTGGAGACCTAAATGATATCCAGCCTTTGGCAGCAGAGATGGGAAGAGCTGTGGGAGAAGGGCTGGGTCACAGAGCTGTAGCAGCCAGGTCAGAAACGATGTCTTTGATTACTGAGAAAGACTACATATCTCACCTCGCCAGGCTGGTGGTGGCATTTGAAAACAATTGCTGTGAAAGGCTTGTTTTAAAATTCAACGAGATCAAACCCCCATCTCCTTCCAGGAGCCCGAAGCAGGCTGTCAGCCAGCTGTTCCCAAGTTTGTGGCACCCTATGGCTACACCTAACATATGAGGAAGGCACATTTACACTGCCTTCCCCCAAAGCTTCTGCAGCTGATCAAGGAAGGAAGGGACTTAGTGAAAGGCTACACAGTAAATGCCAACCCTTGATGTTCCAAAGACCACCGCGAGGCATCGGCTTCCTCACACTTTCCTGTCCATAAAAATGCTGGAAGGTGCCTACAGAGAAGCTATTTCTCACGCTAGGACTCTGGAGATTTTTTTATTAGCAAGCAATGTTGCAGCAGGTCCATTCTCAGCAATCAGAGAGCACAGCCAGGTTTGGGGATTATTACAGGGAAGAGATGCCGATTCAGAACTATTCATGCTTGGCTCTGAACATTAAACAGTCCTGCAGCAAACTCGTGAGTATGGGTATTCTGTTCTGGCCGGACGATTTGTACTGCTCCAACTCAAACTAGAATAGCTAGTTTTTCCATAATTAAATTCCAGGACAGACAATTTATTGCACGTAGCATCTTCTCATAAACAGACCAAAGCTAAGAGTGCGTGCTTAGGAACATTTCAAACGCTCGTCTACTTACTGCTGGGAATCTCCAGTCCTGCCCTCAGTTTCTCCAGCCAAGACAAGATGTTCATTTCAGTGATAGACTGCTCTGATGGGAACTTAAATACTTGACCTCCAGCATGAAGGTCCACCCAGACAAGCGCAGGCAATGAAGGTATGGTGGCAAAGTACACCTTCAGGACCCCACGGCCCACTGGAGTGTTCTTCCTGTTGGGGAGATCCAACAACATGCTCAGCAATAGTTTGGCACCAGAATATGACCCCAGGGTCAAGGAAGCACTAAAGCTCTTGGGCTACATTCAGCAAAACACATGCACACAGTTTTACCTAGGGGACAACTGTAGAAGTTCACAGCTCAAGGGCTTAAGCCCTTATTGCCTAATGGATAGGGAGTGGACAGCAGAACAGATGAGTGAAGAAATCCTCTAGTAGGAGGAGCAGACAACTGCTGGGACAAATTCTGCACATAGGTGTGAAATCTTCCCCACCACAAGTTTTCAAGAGCAAGTCAGATGGAAATGACACACTGTGGTTAACTCTTGTGGCGCTGGACATTTGCCATGGGAACTACCAGCTCCTGTCACCACCCTGCAGCTGCAGCAGTCACCAGCAGGTAGAAGGGGTACAGAGCTGATGCAGAGGGCTGTGCTCATGTGATCCTATCCCTTGGCATCTATGGAGTGGTTTCCTGCAGTCAGTGGGCAGAGACAAGGAGTTGGAATGGCAACTCCTCCAGGTGACGCAGGGAGAGCCAAAAGAGGACATCCAACTAAGATGGAGGGTCAGCAAGGACACAGTGATGACGAGTCCTTCAGGCACTATTTTCAGGCTCGGTGATGCACAGGGTCTGAGTTGGCTCTCACCATGGGAATGAGGTCCTCTTTCTAGGACTACGTTACTCTTTTAAAGCCAGTGACCATTTTCTGCCCTGGCAAAAGAGAGCCTATTCTTTCTCAGTAGAAGGGAACAGAGGCAGATGTGTAGGTGGGGAAGTTCCAGGGACTCTCATTTCTTGTGCATTACTGGCAAACAAAGTTAGCTAAACTCCAGCCCACGCTGCTAGGCACTTCCCAGACTTCAAAGCATGCTATGATTAAGACAGTGAGGTGTCTCTGGGCTTGAGCAAAACAATCAGGAGTTAAAAACTGAAAACTTACACAGGAGGGGAGCACTGAAAAAAAATCCCCATGCTGTCATTTTTTGTTTCTTTGTTCCTGGATTCATTTTGTTTCTCAATTGTTTTTCAGGTTTGTCTTCTAGAGCTTCTCCCCGAAACTTCTATTTTTCCCCACAGTCAGCAATCACTAATTGGCCCGCTATGTTTCACACTAATTGCTGATGGAATATTTATCTTAAGACGCCCTAGGAGGGCAAATTTACTTATTTTCTTCCACATGTAAAAAAAAAATAGTAATAATTTTGGGTTCAGAGTGAAGCTACCATGCAGTATCCCTGAGAAATTTTACTCTACTGGCAATTACTTCTGCAACCAATTAAGGTTTTTACTAATTTTACTTTTTTTGTGCAATTTTGCAGCTGCTCAGAATACATACTGAATCATTGCTAAATGATTTGGCCTCCCAACCCATGATGATTTCAGACCAAATGAGCACATTACCACATAGATAGTGTTTTGAGTAATTGCAGGCTGTTTTTTTCCTTGCCCTGCAATGCAAAGAGCAAGGTAACGGAAAGAAACAAAGAGGTTTTAGCATACTCACAAGTTCAACCAGCATGACACAAATGCTTGCTGAGATCTTCCTCTTGCCAGTTTCAGCATTTCTTTGCTTTCTATTTGCCCAATGTCACCGTCGCTAAAGAAGATGAGGAAAGGCTTTCTGAGTTGCAAGTAGTGGGGCAGATTTTGCACGGTGATTTCTGGCTGCAAGACACCAAAACAAGAAGCTGGGGTTTAAGGGGAGGAGGGAGCAACACAAAACTAGGCTTTCTTTCTTACATAAGCAGGTCAGGGGCTGAGCAAAGCTGTGGGGTTTGCGTTGAATGCAAGAATCCCAAAATCAAACGTGGATTTGGTGACTTTGGTGCACTTTGGAAATGCCTACACCCATCCATGCCGATCACAAGGCAAGTCTGAATGAGAAGCTGTGTACTTTGAGATGAATGAGTGTGAGCAGAAAAGCAAAGCAGGCTTTGTCCAGCTCACGTGCAGGGAACAGGCCATGTAAGATGCCTACAACAGTAGGTGTGGGACTAAAAGCACCAGCCAGCCAACCGACTCCCAGGGCCTCCTCCCAAGGGACAACACTACAGACAACAGATTTCTGGCCAGACCGTTGGCTCCAAGTCATAAAGGATTAAAACAGTGGGAGAAATAATGAGCAAATGCATTTATTTTGCACAGTTCTACATTGTAATCGGCGCTTCTGAAAATGACTGCAGTGGAAAAAGGACACGTTTCTTTTACTTACAAAAACATCCAGCAATTTGTATCTGATCATCTGCACGATGTCCTGTGCACTCTGCTTAGACAAAGTGATGCCCTCCACACTCTGACTGCTGCTCCTGGCAAGGAGGAGGGCAGGAGGAGACACTGCATATTTATGGGACCTGAAAAAAATACAGTCAACTCACACCAGGTACCAAAAATCCACAAACTGAGTTTTAAATTAAGACAGGGGAGGTTTAGGTTGGATATGAGGAGGCAGCTTTTCCCCCAGAGGGTGGTGACGCACTGAACAGGTTGCCCAAGGAGGCTGTGGATGCCCCATCCCTGCAGGCATTCAAGGCCAGGCTGGATGTGGCTCTGGGCAGCCTGGGCTG
>PPHD01025580.1:0-11725 GCA_002909625.1 Bambusicola thoracicus
GTAGAAATCACAATTGCGCAATGAGAGCTTTAACTTTTGTAGCCTTTTGGTTTTTCTCTGTACGATTATGATAACGGCTATGGTACAAAAGCATATGAAGGTGTACTTGTAAGTGAAGGTACTAGACTATGCTTTACCAGCTTTATTGGTGTTCTCAAAGTGGGTCGTGTCTGAGTTGGGTCGTGTCTTAGGTTGCTAGCTTGTAAACATGCTCTAGGATTTTGTCATGATACGGTATTAAAGGAGTGAATGTGGGCAGATGCAAAAAATGTGCTTAAATATATGAACCTCAGAATGGGTCCTCTGCTTCATCTCTTAGGTTTTGTTTACTTTGGTCATCTTCAGATTCCTCAAAGGCCCTTCTTTTAAAAGAGCACTCAGTCTCACCAGGAATGCCCGAGGTTGGCCATCCAGCATTCAAAAGCAGTGGTCACATTTTGTTTTTAAAGTCAACAGTTTGGTAAAGCTGAATCTGAGTTAGTAACTTTGCAGTTATTCTTCTCACAGAAAAGTATATAGAAAAAAAACATTTTCCAGTAATATAAAAGCCATTTGTTTGAAAAACAAAACCCAACAAAAACAGTCTTGCAGCTTTTTACCGCCTTGCGCTGAACTTCTTTTCCAAGGCTGCAGCCAGCGGACAGACATCGCTGATGAAAATATCAGACGGGTCTCTGAAATCGGTATCTGCCTCATCCCAGCTCTCCAAACCTGGCACCACCGTGCTGAGAGTATCGGGCGGTGTTATCACCACAGCTGCTGCTCCTGCTGTGGCCCTTCCCACCAATGGGGTGGCTCAGGTGAGAAACAGTATTGCCAATGTGCTGTACGACAGCATCTATGCCTCTTTTAGTTTATGGGTATTCTTCTTTCCAGCACTGTTGGTTGATCTGCCTTGTAATTGTGTTCCAGTGCAGTATGCAGAAACTCTGTTGGTGTTCAACTGCTTGCTGTTCTGCCTAAAATACCTGTGAAGGAAGAAGGATAGCTTAAAGTTTGCCCTGTTTTTAATGCTGTTAAAATTCTGATAGGCAGGAAATACTTTATCTGAAACACCTTTTGCAATACAGATTTTTGGCCCTTTAATCTCTGAATTTGTCACTAGCACAAAAATTTGCAGAAGAATGTAAAATGCACAATCTGCCTCCAGCAAGGCAGTGAAAGCCAGCAGTAATTGGACTGTAGGCCATTACTCTGAGATCGGACTTCCCACGGCGCTTAGAGCCCAGTCTGTCATGAACACATTTCACAGTGGTCAAGGTTCACTGTCATTTTGTTCAGGGGATGTTGGTCTCCTCTGCCCTGGGAATTTACGACCGTGCAGTCCAGGAAGGAGATGCTCTGCCCTGTAGTGAGGTTGAAAGTAAAAATGTTTGTGCTCTTAGAATGAGTGGAGATACAACCAATTGGTGCAGGTTGCCCCACCTGGAGGGGAGGTGGAGTTCATGAGGTGGGGAGAAGGCAGTGTAGAGGAAAGTGTAGTTCATGGGAAGGGTTTCCCAGAAGCTTCCTGCTTCTCCTATGGGGAAAGCAAAGATTACCCAAGCTGCAGGTTGAGACCATGCTGCCTTGGAGAGCTGAACCTTGGCATTTATCAGAGTTATATTGGTTATATCAGTGTGTATCACTTTAAAGGCTGCAATTTGCTTTAAATGCTACTTGCTATTCTTACAACTGTCAGTAGAAGCTGCAAAGATTGGAAGTTCCATCCACCCTCTTTATCTCAAGCTCCCCTCCCCTGCCTGGTAGGAATAAGTTACTACCACTGATCAGCCCACCTGTCCCTGCATGGGTCACAGAGCAGCTAGCACACCAGGATCTGCTTGAGGACTAAATTCTGAATGTGCAAGAGCCTTTCAGCTCTGGTGAGCAGATGTGGAAAGGCCTCACATCTGTCTAACCAAAATAATAACACTGTGTATGTCAGCCGTACTCATTCAGATTAATTTTGTTAACTGAGGAGCAGAAGAGTTGTAGTCTCCGTGAAGTTAAGGTGTTTTACTTGCAGTAAATGGCAAAAACAATGGCAGTGCATAATGTACAAATTCTCTTAAAGATCAATGTTCTTCCTGTTTGAAGTCCTTTCAGTGAAAGGAAGTATATGGATGATTTAGGTAGTGTCTAACGTAACAAAACGTGATTTCTTGTGTGAGTCAGTGGAGACACCTGCATTACCAGGAGAGAAATGGAGCTAAACTGTTACTCCTGGACTTCTGAGCAATGGGGAAATGTTCCTGAGCCAGATTTCTCATCTGGAGGCTTACCTGTTAAGGGAGCTGGCTCCAGGTGCCATGAGGGCAGTTGTAGAAGCAGTTCCTGGGTGCACAACATCATGTTATTTGTTCCTATTCTACACATACCATCATTGTATATGGACTTTTGGATAGGTGCTTATGAATTTGTTTCTTAATGATGAAGGCTTTTGCCTTTGCTATTTCTAGATACTGCGTCTTGTTGCTTACTTTTGAATCATCTATGAGATGAGAAGGAACATTACTGCTCTCTTTCTTACGCAGCAAATAGATAATGCAGGTTCCAGTTCATCGTCTTCTGGAGCCCCTACAGCAAAGACGTCCGGACAGCAACACCAAGTCTGTATAAGCCAGTCCCAGTCTGCTTCATCAGTAGTGAGCAAGACTGCTACTTCTACTGTTGTAAGTGTTGCTTCTCTGGTGACTACACCAACTCCTGTGACTGGAAAAGCTGCAGTATCAGGTATTAAACTCTGTTTGTACCCTGCCTTTTTAAAGTTAGAATTGAGTACAAGTTCTCGGGTGTCTTCAGTGTAAAAAGAGGAATGTAGAGTCATCTGCATTTGTGAATGGGCGAAACTAGAGTCACGATTTCTAAACTGTATCTTAGTAGGGTAACTTTTGGCTTAGCCAAAGAGTTGGCATCCTAATACAGTGCACTGACTGCATCTCATGCAAATAGCAGTGCAAGATGCCCATTAGTATTGAAGACACATTTTAGCTTTCATTCCAAATCCTCTGTAGATGGTACCTTCTATTTGTTCAAGAATATCGTGTGTATCATGGTGTTGAAACTATCAGGGTATCAGAGATGATGCAGTCTCTATTCGTGTTGTGAAAGTGAACCTCCGCTGAAGCTGAAGGAGCTGCTTAAGCAGAACTTGGCTCCGAGGCTTTGCATTGGCTCTGTTTGGCTTGGAAAGGAGAGAGGTTTTGATTAAAAGGTGAAATGAATGTTTTTAAAGTAAAAATCTGTTGAGTCCAATGAGGTAGATTTGAGCTGGAATGTTTCAAATTAATGCAGATGAGGCAATAGAGATGGACTGCCTCTACGTAGAGGGTTGTTTTCCTTTAGTTCTATTGTCTTGCAGTATCTTCTGCGTTATGGAGAGCAAATTTAATTTGAGCAGATTTAATTTGATCATCTTGAGTTAAAATCAGAGAATTTTATTTTACCTTCTGATTTACCTCCTGTGCTGTTCTGTTCCTTTGAAGCTGCTGCTTACTGAGGGGGAGGAGTACAGATTCAAAAAAAGGAGAGGCCCTTCACGGCACTTACTATGTGACAGTGGCTTTAGAGCAGCCCTTCTCTTTTCCTTTGTACACAGACTTCCAATCTCATCCTTTCTTCATCACTCTGTGTTTTCCAGAGCTTGGAAATAAATAACAGAAGCTGCAATTCTGCAACAAGCAGTTGATCGTTTTCCTTTTTCCAAACAAAGTAGAAAGGCTTTTTGTTGGAAATGTGCCATTCTAAATAGCTTTCAGATGAAGGCTGCTGTATAGGTCCAAGAATGTCATCTACATTCCCATCTGTCAGAGGCGGAAGAAAAGGTTTTGCCAAAATGCATAGCATAGTATATTTCATTCTAAAGCATAGGCGTGTATTTAAGTGAGTCTTAGGATGGACTATAATGGTTAAAACTTCATTGGCAGTGCAGTTAATTGGTTAGCCCAGTGTTCGAAGTCTCAACTATGCATCGTTCAAAACCAAGGGACATCTTCACCATCCTTGCATGTCTGCTAACTGGAATGCAGTCACGCTTCTTAAACAATAGTGAGATATTAGAAGGGGAATAGAAACTTCCTTGGAACAATTTGCGAGTATAAAATTACCACTGTGAAACTGAGAAATGTGGTGTTCACAGTTTTCTAAAATAACAGCCTGTTAAATGCCCATAATCTGAATAGAAGTTTAATTTTTCAGAACATTAAATAAAATTATATGGAAAATAGCTAGTTTACGGGTAAAAATGGTGGATTTAGGCCCATACACAATATTAGTGTGGAGGGGAGAGCTAGTGAGCAGGAGGTGAGTGCTCTTCACTCGTTGCACTGTGACGCAGTCTGGAGCTGTGCTGGTTTCCACCAAGGTGCTGGGATGCTGCTGCTGGTAGCGCTGGTGATACCAGAATGCCCTGCCTGTTGTTTTAGTCCTGGCTAAAATCAGTGCTTTATTCACTCCTCCCCTTAATACGCTTCATAGCTTGATCCATACAGATGTATTCAGTGCCCGTAACAGAAAGACGTGGGACACTCCCTTCAGGTGTGTTCTTCATCAGGCTCTCTGCACAGGGTTGGGCTCATCCTTCTGTGGAAGTATTGTTGGTTGTGCTCAGCTAACTGCAGCTGAACTGCAGAGGTGTGTGTGGCAATAGCAAAGTGCAGCGAGGGGCTGAGTACTGCAGTTGCTGGCTCACCAAATGCCTGAGCGCAGGGAAAGGAGAGGAGAGCTGCAAGTCACGCTCTAAGTAATTTTGCCTTGCTCTTATCAGAGTGTTCAGCTCTGTGCTGAGCCTGCTTCGTTCAGAAAGTTTGTGATACGTCAGCATTTGTTTAAGATTGCTTCGGTGATGAGGAAACTGACCTCACAAATATCGGTGCCGTGCAGCATACAGGGCAACCCAGCACTTCAGCAGTCATCCCTGTCAGTAGGAATTTGTCAGACAGGCAATTCACTGAACTGTGGCTTATTAATTGAGTGCCATCCTAGTTCAGGCAGAAAGGGAGAGAAATAACTGGAGATAAACAAAATGGTGTGTTTTATTTAACGTTTTGTCTTCCATTCTTCTTACAGGGTTGCTAAAAATCCACTCAAATCAGTCTAGTCCACAGCAGGCTGTTCTGACAGTTCCCAGCCAGCTTAAACAGCTCGGTGTAAACACAGCTTCTGGAGGTGTTCAGACAATACTCATGCCTATGAACAAAGGTAAAGGGCAGAGGAGGATGCCAGATGGTGTTTGAAAACCCCCTTTGACACAGAGTAGCTCTTGGTCACTGTTGGCCAAAGTGGTCCGAAGTTACAGATAGAAGAAAACGTAGCAAGGAGGCTCATCCCTCAAATTTGCATTGCAAATATGTTGTTGATTCTGAATATGGTTGTTTGTCAGAGCTTGGTTTTTTCTTTCCCTTATTGTCCTAACTGTTTGCTGTTCCTCTCCAGTGATACAGTCGCTTTCTACCAGCAAAGTTTCAGCTGTGACGGCTGTCACATCAGCAAGTACAGCTGTCTCCAGTCCCTCTGTGGCATCCATCACTAAAGGTAACACGGCGTTTCTCAGTAAGATAAGCAGTGGAAATATTAATTGCTGCTTTGTGCAGGTGGCCTGGCTCTGAAAGCAGACCCTGTGACTGTGGTTTCTTGCATTTCTGTTGTTAGCAGGGTTTAAATGAAGTGTAAAATGGCATCTGGGGGCTGGGAAATTAACAGTTACTTCCTCCTTGACAAAACCCAAAGCGTAGGCAAATACAGGGAGGAAAGGTGATGTTCTGTGAGGCTACTGTGGGTGCAGTAAACATTCATTCTTTCAATCCATCGTTGCAGAAATGCACTGAGCAAACACGGACTTTATTCTGAGGGCAGCAGTGACTGTGATAGTGACTGTGGTCAAACTTACCGGAGAACGTAAACAGCAGTGCTATTTCTGCCTTGTGCAAGTGCATCGGGCTGAGTGGGCAGTCACATACAGAACGTCCTGGGATCACGCATTGCCAGAGCTAAAAGTCCAATTACTGCAGAACTGTTATGTCTGTCCCATCACAGATGAATACCAGACTGCCTGGCTGTTCTGAGCTGAACGTCTCTCTCCTGCTTCTCCTGAGTTCTGTTCTAGATGTGAGAAAGTTCCCTGGTGCCACTTCTTGCTAAAACCATTAGTAGATTTCTGTCCAGCTATTTGCTTACCAGAAGACTGGCATACATCTATAAGCAGTTCAGATCAGGCAGAACATCTACTGATTGTGCACATGCACGTATTCTAAGAGGGATGAGAGATGAAAATGTGGAGATGTGGAGGGGGAGCTGGTCATGCTGTGGTGGTTTTGTCATCACAGCTGATGGGTGTATGTGTAACATATTCATGTGTAACAAGTAGAATGCAAACAACAAATGAGGTGATGTTACTTTAGTGTAAGACCTAGCATTACTGAGTCTCGCTCAATACATTTATTAAGCTGATGAGTGCTTTTCTTTTGAAATGTGTTCTGTTTCTTTGAAGTTAAGGTGGAGCCTGATTCAACGGGACAGAGCTGCACTTCTGTGGGTACTCAGGAAGGGCAAGCAGCGGTGAAAACAGAAGAGAATTCAGAGCTTGGGAACTACGTTATCAAGTAATTGTTTGTCTGTGTGGATTTCTGGTCTTCGAAATTGCAGGGCAGATGGAGGTGTCCCTGGGAATTCGTGCAGCATTGTTAGAAGTTTGGCACAGACATGAAATCTTCTGTCACATGTGCTGTTTTATTGATACTAATCCTGTTGGGCAGCATTTGTTTCAGACAGAGTTGAAATACTTTCTTTGTTAATGGATTTGCATTCAGGGCTCCTGGAAAGGGAAAAAATGCAATTAAAGATTGGTCGTTCTTTTGGGGTTTGCTAAATCTCAAGCTGCTCAAACCTCTATTGTCATCCACTGCTTATACAATTCCCACTGCTGTTCTATGCTTCTACTGAGGTCAAACTGTGCCTGGTAAAATGCAGATTAACAAGGGAGCAGCTGAAATAAGTAGAACTGTCTCTTTTCTTGCCGCTCTAGTCTTGATAAGGTCATATATTTCTGTAATTACCTAATATGACACCTGCTTTGGTTCAGAATTGGAATTAGATAAGTGTAATTGGAGTATTTTTTTTTTCCCTGATTAAATCCAATGCTGTATTTGTGGTGCTCTTGGAAGCACTTCTGAGTGGTCCTTCAGTACAGAGCAGCATCCCATGCACCATCCCATATTCCTCCTGGGACAGCTTGTACTAATAGCTGCTGCTTATCCCTCAATGCAGCGCTGCCCCTTGTGAGATGACACAGGGATTTCTTCCAAGCCTGCCCAGAAAAGGCTGTCTTAAGTTTCTTCAGCGTGACAAATGAAGCTGCAGGTGTGGATGCTTAAACAAGAGGAAGGGCTGCTTGAAATACCTTCTTCAAACATAAGTTTATCCTCACGTTAGTAATGCTGAATGCCTTGAAGCCAGGGACTTGCAGTGATTTTTGCAACTTTTTGCATGTTTCATTACTTCCAACAGTATTCATTGTGATTCTCTTTATTCCTTGCAGCATAGAATACTTGGAGAACACCCAGCAGCTTTTAACAGCCATAGTGAAGAAGGTTCCACTAATTGCTGAAAAAAGTAAGCAGTGAATGAGAAGTTTGCTTTTTACTTTCAGGGTTTGTTTATGCCAGGGTTTCAGAAATACTTTCAAATACAGCAACAGCTCAAAATTCAACGTGGGAATTTATTTTATGGGTTTTTTTTGTTGTTGATTTAACAAAAGATGATCGCTTACACAGAAGTATTCAAGGTTTATAATTGTATACCTCTTCCTCACATGCATAACTGAAAACCTTCTTTCCTGGTAACTAATGCACTTTGAGCAGTGTTCCTGGACCCCACGTAGTGCATAGCCTCCCGAGATGAGCACAGTCAGCAAAGCAGAAGCAGGCAGTGCAGTGTGGCTTTCATTACAGGGGATTTGAGCCCCGTCCTCCTTTTTTTGTCAGGAAACATTTAAATGTTTCGTGTTTATTCTAAACTGTTAGCAAATAGGTATCTGTGTATCTTCCAATGGAACAGCATGACCAGTAAGACAGACTTACAGGTCTATATCGTTACAGATTGGGGGGAGTGGAAAAGAAGCTTAATCAGCCCATAGCCACAGATGTGTGTGTATCCTGACCAAGAATTATGCTGTTTCTACATCCAGAGAACTGTGTGTGCTGCACACATCTGTGCATATCTCAGCACAGCATTTGTAAGCTAGTCATTGGTCCCGAAAGCAGAATCATACTCCTTCTTGCCACTAAACAACATCAACAGTAGAACTTATTTTATTGAACTTACTTTAACCTAATTCTGTTTTTGGTTTGGTGTTTTCTAGGTGAAGATGTAAGCTCTTATTGTGCCGGTTCAGTGGAACAGTATTACAGCTGGAATATTGGGAAGAGGAGGGCAGCCGAGGTAATCCTCTTCTCTGTTGTTTTGTAAGCAGCCATTAGTGACACGAGAGGGATTTCTGAATTACAGAACCTTCCGTATTGGTGGCTGTCCTTGTTTTCTGAAGCAGGCTGTTGCGTTTTAAATGGATGCGCTCCTTACTGCTTTTTGTCTGGACAGAGCTCCAGTGTGTTGTTCAGAGCCTTATGTTATGTTTCCTCCTGTTTTGTAGTAGTTCTATCCTTTTGCTGTGAACTTGCAAGGAAGGTGGTAAAACTGATGAGGCCATCTGCTGTAGCAAACATAAGTGAACAACGTTAAACCAAAATTTTGGGAAGCATTGTTTGCTGTAGTGGATTGCTTTCATTATGCATCTTAAGGTGTTATTTAGGAGATGAGACACCTCAAATAAGGCACGTATGTCTGAGACCCCGTAAATGTATGCCACTCTTCCTTGGTTTTGGTTGGATGAGAGAGTTTCAATGACCTGCCCAGAACTGGCAACGATTAGGACAGTCTCTTGCATTTGTTTTTGGTCTTTCCTTGACATCCATCCTTTTGAGAAAATCATATTTTAGGTCATAATCCAGCCATAAATGTTTCAGCTAGTATGATAAGTTTTCCCCTTGGTTTGTCACAGTGGCAACGGGCAATGACCGTGAGAAAGATCCTGCAGGAAATCATAGAGAAACACCCCAGGTTTCACAGCATCACACCCCTGAAGACAAAGCACGTGGTGCAATGGTGTCGATGCCATGGCTACACTCCTCCTGACCCCGAGACCTTGCGGAACGATGAGGACTCCATTGAAGATGTGCTGACACAGATAGACAGCGAGCCAGGTGAGCGTGCAGGGACAGAGAACTCCTTTTTGCCAAAGGCACTGTTGGTTTACTTGGCTCAAGAATGGGTGTGCTCACCTATGGGCTGCCTTTTCAGGGCAAAAGATTTCCTACTTCGGGTTTGATTTTTTGTTGTTGTTGTTTTGTGGACTTCTTGAATTCACTCTGGAATAACGTAAGTTGGAGGTTGTAAAGGCAAGCAGGCGTGTAAGTGGAGCTGTCACTTGTGCCTACCAAACCTCATGTTCCATAGAGCCTCTTCTGGGTTTCACTGTGCTTTGGGTGCCCTTGGAGGACCAATGTACAGAAAAATGTAAAGAGAGGTGATTCCAGACCTGCTGTGTAATCATTTGTACGTTATTGTAAGTGTGACCTCTGTTCAAAGACCTGCTGTGCAAACTGTGTATAAGCTTCAGGTACAAAAGAGTGTCTGGCAGCAGCAGTGTGAAGCTCAGTGGGGGTTAGTTTAACTCCAGAAGTGCGGTGAATTGGTCTATGTGAAGCTTCACATGGTGCTACAACAGCCTGTGCAGTCCGCCAGATACAGCTCTGAGATCTCGGCAGTCTGTTGTAGTGTGCCTTAAACATACGTCTGTAGTTTCAGCCATTCTCTCAGTGAAGCTTCCTTGGTTCACCTGCAGGCAATCCCTTTCCCAAGGCTGGGTGTTCTTACCCTTCTGTAATTCCACTGGGGATCTGTCTTCTAACTTGTCTTCAAATGCAGTCATATACATGTATTTTTGTCACAGCGTAAAAGGCGATGGAGTGCTGTGTGGTGCCTACACTGTACAAGTCCGGTTCTCTGAGCAGGTTGAAGAGCATCAAACTGTCTGGACAGCTGAAAAAGCTTCTTTGAGAATGTTTCAGGGGTTGTCTTGTTCGCAGTGTAGCCTTCTTGATTGGTGTGGGGCAGATGAGAGGGAGCACCGGCAGTGTAATGAGGGCGTAATGAGGAAGATCTCAATGACTGTTTGCTTTTCGCTCATCCATATGTTTGATAGGAATTACAGAAATAACTCTTAATTACCATAATTTCTTATCATTTGTTGCATGTGCATCTGTTTGTAAGCAGCTTTCCATAATGTATCATTTTTCTAATTGATGGCTTCTTTTTCAGAATACCCTTCCTCTTACAGCAGCGGTGAGGATCTGTGCCGAAAGCTAGAGGAGCTGCAGCAGTTTCTGAAACAAGAACCCGAGCATGAAGAGGAAGTAGATGTTCTCAACTTCAGTGAGCCTTTAAAAATAAACATTAAAAAAGAGCAGGAGGAGAAACAAGAGGAGATGAAGTTCTATTTGGCTTCCTTGCCCGCATCAGAGTTCGTGAGAGACACAGCAGAGAAGGTACTAAGTGAATCCTAAAGCTAATAAGGAATTGCTGCTCAACTAGCTGAGGCCTTACGTTTGTTATTTAGTTAGCTTGCATTCATCTGTAGGGGCCTCTGGATGCTTTATCAAGGTTTTGTAAATGGCTTTGTTAAATCTGACCATCTGGTTTCCAACGCTGCTTGCCAGTGCTGGCAGAAGTGAAGCATGCTGGTTGGGAGATCGCTTCAGAGTAGCCATGCTGCAGGGCTTAGCGCTGGGAAGGCTGGCCTGGGAGCCTGGAGGCAAGAGGTAATGAGGGAAGAGGTGCACTAGAATAGAATGCCTCCTGGCCCATCTTGTGAAATCTTTTGGCTTGAACCTCTGCTGCTCCTGGAAAAGGGTGTGGTAAAGATCACAGCAAACTTCTCTGCAGCCTGATTTTCCTCCCCACTTCCCTCATTCAAATTAGAGCAAAAGAGGGAGAGGGTGGGCTTATCTCACAGCGGGAGGCAAAGGGGAAAGGTGATTTACATAGCTTGTAGGAAGGAGAGCTCTCTGATGGGGAGAGTTTCCTTGCAGCAACTGTGGAGAAAAGAAAGAAAACTCTCCACCTCAAATGCTGACGCCATGGGACAAAGCCTTGGTTAGCAGCATACCCATCATCTCACCAAAGAGGTGACAAGGGTGCAGGCGTGCTGGGAGCCCAGCTGGGCAGTGAGGCTCAGTGGTGAAACTCTTCTGATGCACAACAATTATTTTGCCCGGAGTACTGTTTGCAGCTGTTACAGTTGTCATAGTTACGTATGGGAAAGCTTATGAATACATGGACTGAATATATGTACAGTTTTAAAATGGAGCTTTTATTTGCAGCCCAAAGGTATCAGGTATCATTGATTTTCTGTGTGGATTTCCTGCAACAGACGTAAAAATCTGCTTCTGTTTTTGCTGTGTTTGAGAGGCATTTTTGCAGGCTGCTCATGTGGGCAGGCTTCACTTTCTCCGGACTTTTTTAAACATTAAATGAGATGATGCTGCTGGAAAGCTTGCATACGTGGGCTTTAAATACCCTTTATCATAGATTGTTTCTGTTGCATCATTATCATCTGTTCTGTAGCAAAATGTGAGCTGTGGTATTTGATGTGCTCTCTTTTTTTTTTATGTCTTATAGATAGGGATTTCCT
>PPHD01025581.1:0-11725 GCA_002909625.1 Bambusicola thoracicus
AGAAGATGTTTGTTCTCCTTGGTAGGCTACAAAGATTTAGACGCAGCTGTCCCAAAGACAGGTATCTAAATTATGTTGAAATACAGCCAGAGGTTGTAGTCTTTCTTCTTTGCAACGTTTTGCCATCACTTCAGAAAGTAAATTGGGCCTCATACCTGACCTCTAAAACTCCTACATGCCAAGCTATATTTAGTTTTTATGAATGATGTCTCTAGCATATGCCTCCTCTTAATGATCCACAAACAGTGAAACCATCCATAAAACTGCCACACATTCAGTTTCCATCTTAAATATCACGACAGCATTTTCTTAGGACCTTACTGTGCAAGTTTTTTCTTTTCAAAACTGTTCAGCACATTCCTTTGAAGTTCAATACTTAGCTAATCACTTTGTGGGTATTTCCCCACTTTTTGCAGCCTATCATCTTACCTTCCCCTTCTAAGTCACTTTGAAATCTCCACTTCCAGTGCCCTTCATCTCTGCTTTATCAGCATATATTGCCAGGAGGGTGCTGTAACGTGAAGATCACTCACAAGATTTACCAGAAAGTATGTTTATGATTTCTCCCCTCCCATTTTTCACATTCAGGAAAACTAATGACAAATTCCATAGAAATAAGTATTTTGTTTTCTCTTTATGCAACAAAATATCATGTCATTTCTTATTTGTACTTATGCCTGGGTGTAAATATCTGCTCTTATGTATAAATATAATGCAAACTAAACTAAAAATTTTGAATTAGGTCTTTGTTCCGTATTGATACCTCAACTGAAAGTAACTTTTGGTCTACAACTATGGTTTCCAGGAAAAAAACAAAACGAACAAACAAAACCAAACCCTCCAAAAAAACCCCACACCAATGACCCCATATCCCATATTGGGAGAATGCTTTCAATCGAAGTCTGACAGGAAGTATGGGATTTATCTTAATTTTAGCTGCCTATAATCTGAGCTATTTACCTGCACTTTTCTGTGGCAATGAAAGAGAAACCAGACCTTTGTATTAGATAATGACTTGGAATAGGCGAGGCCCAAAAATACCTATTTGTTTCCAGAATATACAGAACTCATCAAGATGAAAAGCTCAGATGAAAGTTTCTATTGAGTGGACATTATTATTGAGTTGAACTTCAGTATAATTGTGAATTAGAAAATACAGATATCTGCATATTTTAAAGGAAACACTTTATATAGCTTCAGAAACACTGTAAGCAGTGGCAGAGAGGAACAAATGAGTCTTAATTAACTGCCAAACTTACTGAGAGAAACTGAGAATGAAAACTAAAAGGATGTTATTATTAGGAAAAAAAAATGTTCATTACAATAATTAATGCCTGACTGTAAAATTCTTTGGCACATAAATAACTTGTATATGTGAATAGCCCAATCAGTACATAAGCATATGTTTGGTTTTTGCTTTGCAGTCATTTGTTAATTCAGGAAAGCACATTTTCTAATTAATTTCAAATAAAGAAATCTCAGTCCTGAGTAACAAAAGGAGTTTTTAAAGGCCTCAGGAAACACAAATTGAAAGTGAATTCTCCATGCAGCATAGCAATGTTCCCTTAAAGCATTTTTTAACACATAAAGTGAATCAAACTGCAAGGTAAAATATGATATTGATTCTTGCCTCTATGAAACTGAAATGCAACAATTTATGTTTTTCATTCCAAAAAGTAAAACAACAACAACAAAAATTAAAATTTTCCATCTTATTAAAGAAGAAAATGTTACATTTTTGTTTTGCTATAGACAACAATAGATGAATTCAGTGTCTATAAAAGAAGATTTTGATACATGGGCTCCAGATGTTTACTTTTTTATTATTTACCTATAGTAAGCCTCATAATGTACAGGGTAGTTTCCAGGGACCCATGAAGTGTTATCCCTCCTGTGAGAAGTCTGCAGTCTATTAGGTTTTGTTCTTGGACTCTTTGCTTGATAATTTATGAGAATTTAATTTTTATGCACGTTTCTGTGTTGGGAGGCAATTCATTTATGCTATTTACTGGGCACTTGCGTTTTACTAAATATATTGAACTACAATATGATTAATCTTTGTTTTGGGTCAACAAATTACCTGGGGAATCTAATGAACAGCAGAACTTTCTGAGAGTGTTGGTTTGCTGTCTCTCTTTTGTGTGCAGTTATAATACCAACTAGCTCAGCAACTATACCAAAAGCAGTATAACAGAGTGTTCAAAAGTAATTATTTCATTTGATGAATGATTCTAGGGATATCACCTTTCTAAACAGAGTACGTAAATATGTGGCAGAGTAAAGTAACATCACACCACAGCATAACTTTCTGCGTAATCTGGATTATACTGAACCTTTGGGTGTTCATGTAAATTTTACAGAGCATGAGACCTTTGGGACCAATCTTTTGGGACCAGTCGTAGCTGACAGTCATGGCCCTAAATGAAGTTTAGCTATACATACAAGAGTCCATATATTGAAGTCTGGACAGATAGGGAAACAGTGAAGTACTCAGACCTTGTAGAGTAATTGAATGCACAAGTTATGAGAATTTGCATATGCTGAAGCAGGACATTTGAGAATAATCATCCTCCATTAGTTCATGAACAAATTCATGGCGGGATGCAGTATAGCAATATGTTTATTTTTGACAGTTCCCAGAAGTGATTTGCAGCTTTTTTATTTCTTTGTTTCTTTTTTTTTTTTTTTTTTTTTTTTTTTCCAGTCTATGGTTGGCAGTGGAAGCTGGCAAAGAGTCAATGCACAGGTTGCTGTAAAATCTCCTCGCTATGCAGTGTTTGACCTTGCAGAAGGAAAGCCATACGTCTTCCGAGTCTTGTCAGCAAACAAGCACGGCATCAGTGATCCATCTGAAATCACAGAACCTATTCAACCACAGGATACTGTTGGTAAGGCATTAATTCTAAGGCATTAATATTAAATATAATTGATATTGTACAAAATATAAAGAGACAACTAACACTGTAATTAAATTAGTCTGATTACAATAATAGTAATCAAATTCATTTGTTCAGTACCGCAAAATTTTAAAAAGACCAAGTTGTTAAATTTTGAAAGCATTCCAAAATTTTTCATAATGATCCATGAAGTCTCCTTGATGAGAACAATAGTTACTAAAGTGTTAAGTGAATTTTAGTTAGTCATTCCTTATAGTGCTCTACACATATGACTTGTCAAAAGATAACATAGGGTATCACTAACTTAGATAATTACACTGTCTGACTCAGGAAATTATGTACTACTTAATTTCCTACATTTTCAGCTTGATAAGGTAGCCTTTCCTTTCTTTTCTAGTATTCTAAGTTGCAAATTACATCAGGTGCAGAATTCCTGTGGCATGCAGATGATTAGATTTCAGTAATGAGGGAAGATACATCTTCATGGTCAGTGGTAACATTTCACATGAAAACAGTGTGTATCTTGTATTCAACCACACAAATGAAAATTTAGGGAGCGGTTATTCCTCTTGTTGCTTAAATATTTGGTCTACTGTTGCACTTTAGCAAAGTTTAAATATGACAGCCTCATTGACAGCTTTTGACAGTATTGACAGCTGTCACCTTCAGAGAACATTACTTGTTAGTACACTTCCTAGAAGTTGAAAAAGTTAATACAATATCTGATATACCACAGTGCAATAAATGTTGATAGATGTAGCCTTCTTAACATTTACCATAATTTTTAAAAAAGCAGCCCACTGACTTTAGCTTGATCTCTTACTATACCGAATGAAATGAAATCATCTTCTGCTTTTACGTATTCTTGATTTGATATTTCATTAATGAATAAAAAGTATTTAAACTGTTTAACATTCCCTAAAGTAGGAAATAATAACACTGTATTTATTTAACTTGGTAAAGAAAACAGGCTACTCCTTAGTGGTTAACACAAGAAGTTTTGAATAAATCATCATTACAGTTGAAAGCAGAAAGCAGATCATTTTAGTCTAAAGAGAAAGTGCAGAAGTACTTTCAGAGATGGAGTTAACCACCTGAGCTAAAATGCATCAGATACACATGACTTCATTTAGTTTCTGGCACAAAGCACTACTCAACATTCCTAAGGGTAGCTGAGACAACTTCACAGGACTGCTAAACATTACATACAGATTATGGGGTGGCTTTTACTCTTGAGTGAAAACTAGAGGGATAAGGAGTATGCTAGGCCAATTGAATTGGTTGACACAACTGAATTGAGCGGTAGAAGGGGATTGAATTTGAGACTTACATCTAAATCTAAGTATATTTATGTAGGCATCTATATAGGAGCTCTGGAATTCTCTCCTCTCATACTAAAATATAAATCATATAACAATAATAACATAGCAGGAAAAATCATAGCTAAAGTAATTAAATATTGTATAAGTGTACAGCATTGAGTCTACTTTCACTTATTTTTATTTTAATGTGTTTCATAATAATGAATATTTTTCTCTTTTTCTTAGTTGTTCCATCAGCACCTGGTCGGGTGGTGGCCACAAGGAATACAAAAACATCAGTTGTAGTCCAATGGGACAAACCAAAACATGAAGAGAATTTGTACGGCTACTACATTGACTATTCTGTGGTGGGATCAAATCAGTGGGAACCTGCTAACCATAAACCTATTAACTATAGCAGGTAGTGACAATACTTCTGTATTTTGGGGAGATTTAAAAACTGTAGTTAGTTTTAATTCAGTTTAACTGATAAGCAATGGTGTTCTCATAGATTATGAATGCTGAATGAGAGTGAGGAAAAATAGTCTGCAGATTCTGAGCTAAACTTTGCTGGGCAAACTCTTCCTGCCCTTGTCCACCTTTCTATTCTATCTAAATGGGAAGCATTTTTGTCTATTTGATTAATCATAAAATAATGTTCTAGAGGCATGATTCTGAATGTCTTGGGCATGAGAAAGCATAAAAGTCTTAAGGTCTTGGTTATGTTATAAAATGAACAGACCTGATGCACCTGAGGAAAAGTATGAGAATAAGAAGGGACTTACAAGCTTTCCAGATTGTTTCTCTTAGGAGCTCAGAGTACACGGACATCAGGGCAAAAGGGCAAGCTGTGTCTGCTATAAATTTGGTGTGGAAAGGGCATGTTTTGCTGAGATCACACTGTGGGAAATCCAACTGTCCAGTTGCAGAAATATCAGGGTTTTCTGACTTGCTACATCTATGGGTAAAGGACATTATCACCTTTTTCTGTCTCTCCTGTCAAAATGCTAGACCTGGCTATACTTCTGATGATTTTTTTATTCCCTTGTGGAAATACCACATTTAACATGTCATTCTGCAGGCAATTTTGTTTGTGACAATCATGATTACTTTTGTTGGAATCACTCACCAAATGCAAAGTTTACAGAATCACACAGAATCTGAGGTTGGAAGAGACCTCTGAAGGTCTTCTAGTCCAATCTCCTGCTCCAGCAGAGTCACCCAGAGCAGATTGCTCAGGACCATGTACAAGTGGCTTTTGAATGTTAAACTGGAAAGTCATTAAAGCTGGAAAAGACCTCTAAGACCATCTAGTCCAACTGTCAACCTATCGCTACCATGCCCACTAATCCATGTCCTTAAGTACCACATCCACAGGTTTCTTGAACACCTCCAAGGACTCCACCACTTCCCTGGGCATCCTGTGCCAATGCCTCATCACTCTTTCAGAGAAGAAGCTTTTCCTAATTATCCAACCTGATCCTCCTCTGGTGCAACTTGACGCTGTTCCTTTTTGTCCTATCATTAGTTACCTGGAAAAGATTAGATAATTGCAGAGTGTGATAAGGTCTCCCCTGTGCATACTTTTCTTCAGACTAGACAATCACAGTTCCCTAAGCTCATCCTCCTAAGGCTTGTGCTCCAGACCTTTCACCAGCTTTGCTGCCCTTCTTTGGACACAAATCTCCAAGATTTCCAAGGAGGACACTCTGCAACCCATCCAGAAAAACCTGTGCCAGTGCTCTATCACCTGCACAGCACAGAATTGCATTATGGTGTTCAGCGTGAATGTCCTATGTTCCAGCTTGTGCCAGTTGCCTTTAGTCCTGTCACTAGGCACTACTGAAAAGAGGCTGTCTCTGTCCTCTCTGCACCTCTCTTTCAGAAATTTATAAATATTAATGAGTCTCTGAGTCTCTTCTTCTCCAGCCTGAACAATCCCAAATCTCTCAGCCTCTTCTCATAGGAGAGATGCTCTAGTCCCTTGATAATCTTGATAGCCCTACTCTGGACTCTTTCCAGTATGTCCATGTCTTTCTTAAGCTTAAATATGTAAGACTATTTTCTTATGGGTGTATAACAAGCGCGTCATATTCTTTAGTATATTTTGTCAGTTACTAATTGATTTTGAGTGACTGTGTTCTGCTGAATCCTTTGATGAAGCAGTTTGATCAAAGCAATTTGTTCAGAGAAAAATTAGAAGACTAACTGTTGGTCAAAAGGGTAGGGATAGCACAAAAGTAAGAAAATAGTGAATCCATCCTGCACTTGGATATTTCTGACTATTCTAATGCTACAGTAATTGCCCAGAACCTTATAACATGACTGAAAGCTTCTTTGGATGGTTACTATGAAAATGAAGTGAAAACTATAATGTCTTCCAAGAACAGATTAGCATTTGGCAAGCCAATACTCACATGAAAGATACTATAGTTAGCATGATTCTACGCAGTAGATCAGCACTAGCAATTCAATATGAATCCTCTGACTGTTTTTCCAGTGTTACATCCAAATACCTTGTATTGAATCATAAAATTATATTTCAGTTCTCCTCCTGGAAATATTTTCCTTTGTGAAGCATTCATGAAGTTGAATTTATGGTTGCCAAGATTTTTTGTTACAGCAAAGAATGGCTTTATAGGATATATTAAAAGAAATGTAATGCTATTTTTGTTTTTTAAACACAGATTTGTTGTTCATGGTTTGGAAACTGGTGAACAGTACATCTTCCGTGTGAAAGCTGTGAATGCTGTAGGATTCAGTGAAAACTCACAGGAGTCAGAGGCTATAAAAGTACAAGCAGCCCTTAGTAAGTACAATTCTGTGCAACTAAACTTCTTGTTTCCTTAATGAGTTACAGTATATTTTATAGCCATTGAACACATTTCCTCACTGAAGTTTATGTTTTGGGATGTGGCTGCTGTGCAAAGAAAAGATGATATGAGAAACAAAAGTTATTCATACAGTCTCAGAAATAGTGTGTCAGATTCGTTACAATGCCCAGGATTCCTGCAGTTCCTCATCTGTAAGGAATAAACAGTAAATCCTGATGATGTTAGGCAGTAGCTTCTGGATGTCTTGGAGCAGTGTAAATCAGTTTAGGATGGAATTGGCTCAATTTAGAAGAGTTTTGGAAAACTTTATAGTAATAAAGTACACATAGTGTACTTTACACATACACATAGTAATGTGGCTGGACTAAACAGAAAATTGCCTTTGGCTGTTCAAGGTCAGAAAGCAGTCTGCCTCCTCTTGTACGCTGCAAGCAAAATTCCTGTGTGAGGATAATCCATGGTTCTACTTCCAGTGGGAATGATACATGGCAAGTAGAGGGCTGAAAAAAACATTTAGGACATAAAGTATACAGATCTGGACAATTTTCATTTCTACACTGTTTCAGTTTCTTACTGAAATACTTAAAATGGAACAACTTCTCTCCAGCCAAATGGCCTGCACTTCTTAGAGAAGACCAACAACTATCCTTGTCAAAAATAATACTCTAAAAGTTTTACAATTCAGAACAAATATTAAAGGATGTCTTCCTAACTTTGCATGAGATGTTACTGACAAACCTACTCTTGAATTTTTTTTAGGACGAAGTGTGTCTCATATGGGTAGGTGGGACACAAACTCCTTTATATCTGTCCCTCATATTTCATAAATGCACCTACACCTTTCATTTTGTCACTGTATGTTTTGAAAATGAGAGTTGCATGGAGTATGTCACCAAACACAGAACAAATGGACCTTATAAAAACTTGCAGGATGTGAATGGCTTTAATCCATTTTTGGTGTCTTAAAAAAAACTTAGCTCAACTATTTGTAAGGGACTTACATAGTTCACTATGAAAATAGTGGCTCATATTTGTTTCCATGGAAAATTCAATAAATACAAAGAGCACAATAACAATATTCAATAGATCAACTTCTCAGCTACAAAACACTAATTTTCAGCATGTTCACCACCATTAGCTATGCATTTTCACTAGCATTGAAGAAGAACCTGCATGTCATGCTTGCAAAAATTTGGACCAGCAGAGGTGACCCGCTGCTCTTGTCACCACTGCTGAAACACACCACCCACTGCTGCACTGTGCTCAAATCCACTGTTATCTGTTGTTGTTCAGCAAGTGTCGATGAATATCAATCTTCAATTTCTTCTTACCATCTCCTGAGCAGGCAGGACAATAGGCAGGTGTTCCATACAGGAGCTTCCATATTTATGTATGGAGACAAAACTAATTTTGATTATTTTCTTATAGCTTGCCCATCATATCCTCATGGCATCACGCTTCTGAACTGTGATGGTCATTCAATGACCCTTGGCTGGAAAGCACCGAAGTACAGTGGAGGTTCCCCAATCCTTGGTTATTATATAGATAAACGGGAAGCTAACCATAAAAACTGGCATGAAGTCAATTCTTCCCTTATTAGCCGGACAATTTATACGGTTGGTACTTTTTAATCCTTAACTTTCTGGATTTGGTTTGTACTAATTCTTTGCTCTTGGCAGAGTTCTACTTTTATGTAGATAAATTATTTAAATGTACTTACTACAATACTAACAGGCCATCCTGCTGTGTATTTTGGTGTGTAACAAGCGTGAAAGCTGGAGCAGAGACACAGTAAATCAACATCATCATTACTATGAAACTGAAAGACCTATATGGCCATTTAGATGAGGAAATTTTGTAGAAAAATTTGCAAAGCGAATTTCTCACCAAGTACAAGATGAGCTATAGAATGCTTCATAAAATGGAATACAGTTTTCACTAATGAGTAGCATGTGTATCACCACTGTAGAACATCCAGAGAAAGGATAGCAGCATTTAGTAGGACAGATGATCATGCTGTCTGTAGAACTGGGGACTTGAAAATGAAATGGAGACGGGCTGAAAACGAATATGAGCCCTGTTCTTTCTCTCGACTTTTGCCTGCACGTGGAAATAGGAGTAAACCTACTGTTATGTCTAATACCCTCCTTTCTAGTGTACCAGATTGGTAATTTTGGTTTTGAGATAAATTACATCTGGTAGCTCCATCAATTTATTCAGTTGGTTAACAGAAGAAATTCCTAGTTAACTTGCATGAGGAAAGATTAGAAAGATAGGATACAGCAAGTAATTAATCAATATGATGCTTATTAAACAATTAGATTTTTTTCTTTAAAAAAATCTTGAAATTATCTCTGCAAGCCAGCAAACTGTTTGCCAAGGAATAAATAAGTCTTTAGGAAAAATTTGACACTAAAGTAAAAAACACTGCAGGTGAACTCAGAATGTTTCATGCATAGAAGGCGGTCAGCAATACTCAAGTACACATATGCTTGTGACTGAGTTTATAAATGGCATCTCTAACACAGCAGACAGAGAATGAGTAGTGAGAAATAATAAAGGGTAGATAGGATAGACTGGAAATGGCAATGCTTTTCCAATATTTTCAATTTTAAACTCATTTGTAAACATTAAGGGAAACCATTCAGAGTTTAATTTTATATTTAAGTCTCCATCCTGCTAGTAGCTGGATTTGTACCTGAAGGTGCATCTTCATACATTATTTTTGTGGACTGGAATCTGAAATACTTATGGGAAATAAAAGTAAGACAGCTTTTAATAGCCCAGAATATTTTATGGCACTGCAATCAGACAAAGCCCTCAGACACACAGTACAGCACCAGGAAATCACTAAAGTGTAACTGTCTCTGATTAAATAATTATATGGGAACCCACAAATATTCTTTCTTTAATAACCTGGGATTTCAGAGTCATATTTACTGGCTGAATTATTGTTGTTTCTTGTAAATTGCTCTTTATTGTCAAGAAATTCTGTCTGAACTGTATCAGTGCACGGCTGTTCTTAGCTTACTCTATTTGCTTTGGTCTTGCATCTAATGCTGCCTCAGATCATCATTCCAGCATATATTTGCTTCCATAAAGAATATCACACTAAAATCCATATTTTTTTTTTTAATCTCATATTTTCCCAGAGAGTACAGCTATTTGTTTATTCATGAAAATTTAAAACTGTTCAGTATCTGTACCAGAATTACTGCTGTACTTTCCTCTTGAGGTATATGAGTGATTAAGTATAACTTTAATAAATTAATCAAGCAGACTGAAGTGTTGAAGACATGTTTATTATAGTGAGGTGGTCTGGTAAAGGAAGCTCAGGGTGTCAAGAGGCACTTGCCTTACAGATTGCATACCTAGATCTCAAAATCAGAGATGATGATGTGAAGACACACTCACTGAATATGCCTGGTTTCACTTACTAGGCAGAGAGGTAGCACTGATTCTGCTCATCCCATTTCCAGTGATTACTTTCTCACTATTTAATGATAAGTAATATTGAGAAAAACACACATACAATCTAGAAAAAAATTGCCAAGAGAGACTCTTCCCCAAAGTTATACACACACACACCACAGGTATTAATTTCTCACTGTTTCCTTCTCTTTTCTGGTCAGTCCAATATGACCTTTCTAGACCAAAGAAACATTTGAACTCTTGCTTAAGTGAATGATGTATAAATATTACAGGAAACTATTTTGTCTTCGAACGCTCCTCCCTAAGTATCTGTTGGTGGCCATTCATTAATTGGGCTCTCTGGAGCTTTTTGCTCTAACCTTTTACAGCCTCTCATGCCAAAATGTTGATACTTATAGGATAATTTTTTGAAAACATGGAATTACAGCCTATGTTACCATAGTATGTTTGGTTTAAGAGTAAAATCCCTAGGTTACAGCCTGCCAGTACTCTAGGCACAGCAGTAAATCTTGATAATAATGAATCAATGGTAGAATGCTTATTTTTAAACTATTTCACATATTTAAACACTATAAATCATAACTTTTAATATATTGATTTGTTTTCTCCATAAAGGTAGAGGATTTGACAGAAGATGCTTTCTATGAGTTCAAAATTGCTGCTGCCAATGTGGTTGGAATAGGTCATCCTTCAGATCCCAGTGAGCACTTTAAGTGTAAAGCCTGGACTATGCCAGAACCTGGTAAGTCTGTTAGTTTCTCATGAATTAAATTTACAATGAAGTCCTTTTGCAAACCATGTAATCCTCTAGTAAAACTGTTTCACGTCTTTTCTTTCATTTGTGCCACACTACCAAAATCTCATACTAAAAGCTGTCTCTGGATCAACACTGATGACAGCAGATACTCTAAAAAGTGCATGATCTTCACTTAGCTTGCTAAATATCACTTTCATTTACCGTCCATATCAGAACAAAAAAATCCTCAGCCTTTATTGTGTGTTTCTATTACCATCATCTTTTTAGCTCTGGGCTATGAGCTCCATCTCACTCTCTCCATCAGGGAGATGAAGCAGACTATATGCAACATACAGTTATCCTAGTGCAATAATTGGAGTTTATTATAACTACTTCTAGTTTCAGACTCTGAAACTGGGATGCTGATCATAAACAAGATTCAGTAGGGACCTGTTTCTTAGCCTAAAGGAAAGTAGCACAGCATACCTCACAACTTATAGCTAAACTCTCACAGTCTCAATTACT
>PPHD01025582.1:0-11725 GCA_002909625.1 Bambusicola thoracicus
AAAAAAAAGACAGCAGACTCCTGAGTGAAAGGACAAGCTCTGCCCATGCTTACAGTCCTGAAGACAAACTCTCTCCTCCCTCTAAAGAAATGTTCAGACACGATCCAATTCCAAGTCACTAAACCCGTTAGTTTTTCTAACCAACACTGCAGCCACCTCAGAGCTACCTTCTGTCACACTATCTTGATCAAGGAGTATTTGGTAGGTCTGAATTCTGACCAGAGAGCCTACAGGAAAGGAGACTTGCTGATATTTCTGAATAATCCGTGCTATGCTTGCATAGCAAAGCTCCCACACAAGCACCTCCTCCTTCTGCAATTCTGTTCATGAGGAAATGGTAAAAGATCTGGCATGGCATGTGAATGCAGATGTACTACTCTACTGTAACAAAGCAAGTATGTCCCCCTGAAATAGGGGACGTTTTATTTTGGAGGCTGTCAGCCCCTGAATTTGTTAAAGAGGTGAGAGTAATGTATAACATGAACTAAACCATGGGGGTCCCAAGTAAGAAATTAAAAACAGACTTGTCAAACACATCTCTACTAAAACTTGATGCAAATATATCCAACTACCTTCCTGTATCTACAAGTAGAATCTTACATAATCCTCTGACTGGGAGTCTGTCCTTTTGACTAGATGAGCTGGAATGCCTGAGAAAACAGCATGATTTATAAACAGAATGAGTTTCTCAACTTTATTGTCCTTGGTTGTGAGAGTTTAAGCCATACCTTTAACATTTGAATGTCATTTCTCTATTGCATTTTATTTGTGAGTGGGTGGTTTTGGTATTACATGGTCTGCATAAAATGAATCAGCACATAAAACACAACACCTATTATCATGTGTTTCATAAGCATCCAACCCATGGTTAGTGTGTGCTATGCGGCAGTTATTATTACCAGCTAACAGCATGCCCTACACTAGCAGAAGAAATCCTACAGACCTAATTTCTGAGAATTTTAGGAACAGTGGAGCAGGATTTAGATGCATCTGACAAATTTCTGTGTTCCCTGTACCTGCAGAGGAGGAGGTAGCTTGTAGTGAGGAGATGGTATCAAGAGAGCACTAAACAAGGCCAACCAAGGAGATCACAAGTGTTTTTCTATGGAATAAATACCATATGTGTTCAAATGTCCTCAAATGAAAACCATGCCCTCACTAAAGTGATGCCAATATGCAAGTTGCTAACAATTTTAGTGTGGTCTAGTTTCCAGACTGCATGACAAAAGACAGTAAAAAAGGCATCTCTAAAGGCATATCTCCGTTTTTTCCACTATTTGATAGCCAAATATCTTAGGTTAATGTCAGATATTGAATTCTGAAGGCCCTCTGTGATGAAATAAGAGTATAACCCACGTTTAAGACTGTAAAGGAAGTGATAGCAGATAAAGACAAGAAGACAATAAAAAGCAAGTTTACAATATACTGCTTTTGCATATGACACACAAACAGCAACTATGCCCAGTTATTCCCATTTTCTAGATGAGGAAGCAAAAAGCCCAGGTCTTGAGCACAAAATAAATCAAGAGTCCAAGTTCATGGCATACTCTAGTTCACACTTGCTTTATCACGTTTACATGTGATAACATGTTAGGTACTCTTAGTACCTAACAGTTACTGCTTTATCTTATTCAGCTAAAGAAATCAATAGCAATACACACAGGCACTAGAGTATGTGCATCTGAAGCATGACAACTATATACCAGGTCCACACAACCTCTTCTTCCTGATCGTATGGACACTGCACATACTCAACACATCCTTGGAACTGGCCAGGGCAGTTACTCATACAATGGAGCTGTGGGCAGGGCAAAGCAGGAGACTTGTTGCCCTTGACTAAACCCTTCCCAGTTGCTGACAACAAGTTGCTGGTTACAGATGTCCTGAACAAGTGGTTATACTCTTACCTTTGCATTCACACACTCTGACGGACTTATTTCATGAGTTTATCTATCTAATTTGCCTCACTGACAGACTTCCTTCTTGTTTTTCTTCATCCTACATAATGACCTCTGTTGCCAGCATTTACAATGCGTATCTAAAGGAGATTATCTAGTGCTGCAGAAAAGATATCTCTGATACAAATATGAGGAAGAGACTGGTCTATAGATCACTTCCGGGCTAACCTAGTATAGAGTGTAAACAGACCTATGGCAATGGCAGGTCTGTTCCTGTCTCATGGTAAGGATTACAACAGATCATAACAATGCTGTAGCTTTACAGTTTGTTTAAATAGATTTATAGCGTACTAAGTTCCTTTTAGCAGAGCACTGAAATACTTAATTTAAGCCAAGAGGCATAAACTCAGTAGGTATGAAGATGAAATGGTCTGAATTTGCCAATCAGACATGCACTGTGACTGCATCTGCTGCTAAGATGCTGCCTAAGTAGGCCAAGATCAAGGCTGCAAAGACTGATTTAATCCCAGTTCTTCAAAGCAAACAAGACCCAGAAATCAAAGTTCATAACAAAATTTACAGTTATCTCATGAAGTCACCCTCTATTTCCACACTGCAATTCCCATGTGATGTATGCATGCACACATCCACATACATTAAACTCCATGTTACCACCTACATCATGCAACTGCAAATACACTCTAAAAAAACATAGCTGCTAAAGGAAACTAGCATCCAGCGGTGCAGAGAACCTATGATGTTGTTCCTCTTTTCTAATCACAAACATGGATTCACTTCTACTTGCCTCACCTCCTTGCCCCTTACCAACAAGAAACTTACCTTACTGCTCTCTGAGGCTTCCCTCAGCCAAGCCTGCAACCCCAGACAACCCCATCTTGCTCATAAGCAGTATAGGAAGGAAGCTCAACTAAGAGTTTCCCATGCTCAGTGCATGTCACATAACACAAGCAACCTGCTAATGAGCTGCTATGTGTACTCTCAAAGTCACAGCTGCCAGCAACAATTGACTAAGTGCAGCCTAGCTTTTCAGGATTCCTGTCTGTTGCCCAGGAACCACACAAAGCACTGGAGATTTTAAACAGGTGCAAATCGTGCTTTTCTCCCATGCCTTGTCCTCCAGTGTGTCAGACTGCACAGCCCACCACAAGAAGAATCAGAAAGTAGTAAATGAAGTTTTAGAATATAAGAGCTCTTACCAATAAAGCTACACTTTTATGTCTTGAGAAAACTGGCTAGTACCAAGCAGTACAGACAGATATAGCAAGGCCTGGTCAGGATTGCCTTTGTGAAATCTTTTTTTCCAGAAATATACAGAGCTACATTATAACTCCTGCTTATGATTTTTTCCTGAGTTTATTAGCATTTCTCACCTGGAAAAGAACAATTTTGTAAACAGTAATGTTTCAGAATACATGGGTAGCAATAACAAGGGAAAAAAGTGTATTTAAAAGCTTATTTTAAAATAATTCTGTACCACTATAGGAAATCTTATGGCTCAAAATATATCAAATAAGTGCCTTTACAGGTATAGTAAAATTAAAAAAATTATCTGGATTGGGGTATGTATAGAAATTAGATACATCTCATATGTTTAAAGCCCATTCCAATATTGCAAGTACACAGCTCAATGCATGGGTGATACTATAGGTAGATAAAAAACGTGCTTCCTGAATGGAAAATCTAACAAAATTAGACAAATGTTGTCTAATAGGCTTGTTAGAAAAGATTGCAATAACTCCCTGCTTGTTTTGTCAATATCGTCTACACTACGTTGAGGTCATCTGTATGGGTTTATTAGCCATGTCCCCACGTTGGTAATCAGGCAAATTCCTGTTAATTTCAGGCAGAATCTTCCTTGATTTGGAAGAGAGCAGGAACTGATTATGGCCATTAGGATCTGGCTCACTTATGTTATGATCAACTACTAGTCTAGTTTTCTGTCTGCTACTTAGCAAGCTGCTCACAAGAGCAGGCACAGGTCAAGCCTTCAGCAAGGCTCTCTTGCTGTTTGTTCAAAAATGTTACAATGCTGACATGCATGCTAAGGGCTTCTGTCTAAAATGAAACTGCTCAGATAGACTTTACCTTCCATTTTGGATTCAGCTATCCATTTGGATGGGAAGCTGAAAAGGCTAAAGAGTTCTCTTGTACAGACGCCAACAAAAACAAAGGTAAACTTAGAATTTTCATTAACTGTAAATTACAAGAGCAAACAGAAATAAGGATTGATGTGAGCAACAGGGAATGCTAAAGCTTCACCAAATGTAATGTGTAATGCCTCAACCCAAACATATTTTGGGATGACTGCCAAGAAGATGGGTATAAATGTAGGAGGCTTAGTAGAGTACAGTTTGAGCTAAAATGTGTAAAGTTTTCACTTGTGCTAAGGAAACATTCGTAGCTAGGTAAAAACAAGGCCTTATGAAAAATTCAATTTTGCATCTAATCTAAATTTCCCTGGGCAAAGCAACTGCTCTCTTCTTAAACATCCTCAAGATAGCTGTTGGTAGCACATAATTATTGTGGACAATATTGCCACAGGTTATCCACTGTCAGAGCTCAATAGTAAGAGGACAAGGTTCTTGACAGGAAGCCCACTTCATGCTATGGGTCTCAGGTTTATTTTCCATCAGGTAATCCATAGGCAATTCTAGCAAAGGCAAGAGGCTGGGGAGTATAATACTATAAACTCTATGGAAATGTTTAACACAGGCTCATTTATCAGCTTCTTTTAAGCTACTTTCTTCTTGACTTGGTAAACCAGTTCTTTCAGAAAAAAAAAAAAAAGTCAATGGCAGCAAAGCTTCTTGTCTCTTTTGTCTGCATAGACTTCAGAAAGCATACGTGGTAATGAAGTTCCAAGAAGACATTTTACTTACTGCCACTTCAGCTTTATTCATGCAATTCCAAGATCGTGAGACAGTAACACAAGTTACTTCAGGTTTCTCTGTTAAGTGCAGGGTGCAATCTTTCCTTCTATGTGCCTGCGATGATACAGCATCTACAGGTGACACACACAGAGGCAAGCTTTTGATTCCCCCTAATGTACCTCCAGTTCTAAAGATGTGCAATTATGAAGTGCCTATTGACAAGACTCTAAAGGAATCAGACTGACAATACCCAATGCATCACATTGCTTGGCAAATAAACATGGACCTATGGTAAAGACACAGTGACAACAAAACCATCTCCCATTTAAAAAATAATGAAACTCTCAAAGGAAAGTGCCTATTCATTCCAGATGTAGATATATTCAGCTACAAGGACCAAGTTGACAAGTAACCTTGTCAAAATACAGCATTTAATGTTACTTGCCACCAGAAGTAATAATGAGACATCTCATGCTAAGGCAAACTGGGTCTTTGGCCCAGGAGGATGTCTACTTTAAGGCCAATGCTGATATGGCAACAGTGAAAGCACTTAAGAAGGATCATAAAGTAAACACAGTTCACATTTGTCTCTAAAGTTGCTATTGACCAAATGGTGGACAAAGACATTTCTCAGGTTGTCAAAGGACAAAGTATTCATTGTGATAGAGATTAATGACAAAATCAATGGAAAAAAAAATTAAACTCTAATCAGGTATTCTAGAAATTGCCAGAAGTGAGTATCTGGGCAACAATCTTAGGGTAGAGTTACCCTCTTCTTCCTTAAAATTACATCAAGACACTGAGCCTCAGCTAAGCTTCAAAGAACCTGAAAGAGAATGTATCCATTCCTGCAGTGCCTTCAGTAAAATAAGAAACTGGATTAACTATAGGCTTTACTGGTGCCAGCCAGACCACAAATGTACCAACACTCCACTGTTGGTAGGTGAAAGCTACTGTAATTTAAATATATATATTGGTTTTATATCCTGCCCCAGAGGTGCTATAATCTGCCTTTAGATTTCTTATCAACTGGGTCTTCTTACACCAACTGCAACTATTTAAGAAATAATAGCAGAATGAGAAACATTAGAACACTTTCCCAAAGATATTTACAAAACCGTGGGATACTCTGAGCTGAATGATATAAGCATGTATTATTACATCGAATAGCACTACAAGCTGCCCTCCATCCACAGCACCATGCAGGCTGTCATTTCTGTAGTTAGGATTCATTTTGCAGCAAGATTTAGCTGTTCTTTCAAGTGCACTGTACTGCTAGTTGTTGTCACAATTATTTATAACTAGGGACATCCATCTCCTACTAACCTTCTGTTCTGGTCCAAGATGTAGGGAACAGTATTTGGAAGGCCTAAGTACATTTATAAGAATTTCAACTCAATATTTTTTTCAGCCCGAATCTGCCCTCTGTTTGTGACTGCAGTCCCAGGCAACTCCAAGACGGCATTCAGTCTTCTTCTCATGTGTGCGTAAAAACAAGGTTTTCCTATACAGGATCGTGTCAGCAAATAGAGACATTCAACTATCTCAGTGCTTTTTTGAGAGACTTGCAAAGATGAGACAACTAGTTGAGCTGCTTCTTTAAATTGTATCATAAAAGTATGGTAGCGTTTCTTTAACACCAAGAAGCCCTAGAATAGTGCAGGGAACACTCAATGTCAAGAAACAATCTATCCCCAGCTTGGCAATGAATTATCCTACAACCTTGAGCAAGTTACTTAACCATTCCGTGTTTCAGTTTCCCCATCTATCGCATGGGGATAATGATACTTTGTGTAACAACTCTAAGGTTCTTTAGAAAAATACACTTCCATTTGGAAACTTTTAAAGTGCTTCGGAAGATCTGAAAAATACTGAGAATATAAGTATTGCTTGAAAGGTTTATTGCCATGTGTTAATACAAGTCACACCTTTCTTATAAGCACTTTGCATTATGCTTAAGTGTTTCCATGCACTGTTTAAGTGAATCAGCTACAATTATCATACTTACAGTATGCTGAATTTGAAGATACTACATGCTTTTAGTTTGAATTTGCAACAGGAATCTTTTCACTGACCTCAGGAAGAAACGGACAGGGCCCTGTATTTCTTTGTAACACAGACAGCAATTTTTCACTTAAGGTATCGCGTTCCTTGGAATACACAATAATTAGGAACGTCAAAGACAAAAACATTGTGTCCTGCCTCCTCAGCATTATTTTCAGCACCTACATGATACAGATGCCACAGAAGACTCACTCTTACTTTGAAGTGCAGGAAAATATATCCTGGTAAGAGACTGACTGTCATTCAAAGCTTCCTTTGAAACTTCTTACAAAATGCAGCTGAGCTTTACATCTGGAGATATTTTAATGATTAGTTTATTGTATTATTTTCTTTCAGAGCACAGAAGAGCAAATTCATTGCATGTTTAAAACTCAACATATTTGGTAGGCTTTAGATATTTAAATAATTCTCCTTCTGAAAGTTTGTCCTTCTTAAATATGTACTTACAGGGTGTAATACAAAAGCAGCTGGACATACACAATGTAGGTCAAATTCCAAGTCATTGATCAGTTAGTTGCATAGGCAAACACTTCAGAGCAGTAGAGAGTCTTTTCCCTCAGCTTCATATTATGAGTCACAGAGATACCCAGATAAACCTACACTGCACATGGGACCAAGTGAGGAAACTGCTGGGCCCAAAAGAGGTGTTTTTTTTTTTTTTTTTTTTTTTTTCTTTTCCAGACATCAATAACATGTGGTAGACCCGTGAAGACAGCACCAACCAGAAAACAGTGGGTGAGGAAGGGTGCTCTCAGTATTGCACAGCGTAGAGTGTGGGAGAGGGTGCAAAGTGGGAACATGACCATACAGGTAGCGCTCCGGCTTTGAATGTCTCCGGCTCAAGTGACTAAATGTGAATACACAGAGAGAGAGAGAATCACTTCCAGCAGAACTTTTTACTGATTAAGTCACTACCATAAATCTCAATATGTTCCCTGCCATATTGGCAGCCTGTCCCCCCCCTTTTTTTTTCTGTCTTTTAACTGTGGGCCAGATCCTCAGCTGGTACAAGTTGGCATCACATTTTGTTGCCTTCAGTGGAGCTAAGCCAACGGAAGCCATCTGAGCATCTGATTTTGTATTTCTGTAGCAGTTAAAAAAAAAAAAAAAAAAAGATACAGTGGCATTAATTACTAGATATCCAGATCCCATAACCTCAAGGCAGGGGTGGAAACACTTCTTATTTAGAGTCACCATTCACCATAGAAAGTGAAAGAGTTGCTTGGCAATCCAAGCTCACTCTGATGACTGTATAACTAGTAGCATCTATTTTCACTCAATTCTACAAGTCACTGGTAGTCATTCCAAACGCAGGATACGCCATTTCTCACTTTTCCTATCTGATTAAAATATTTCAAAGTTGTTAACCCCAAAGCACCTAGTAGCTACGCTATATCCACAAAATGCCACAAGCTACTGCCATCAAAAATGCAATGATGTAACATGAAGATGGCACACTGGACGAGACAAAAACTTATTTCAGTAAGAATTCTCAATCCTATTGCCAGCCATGAAGCATTCTATTACAGAGTAATAGCATGCCAGAAATGCAAACTCAAAAATCTTTGAGATTATACCTGCAAATCTAAGTCATGCAATCACGGGATCATTTAGGCTGGAAAAGACGTTCACAGACATCAAGTCCAACCATATATATGTTTCTACTTGTAACTCTCCCAAAGAGTTCTACAGCAGTACTATTCTCCATCACAGCGTGTAGAGAAAGGCAGTCACCTTTCCAAGATCCAGAGAGACGGTGGCAGAACTCAAAACATTTTCTTAATTTTTCCATATTAGTACTTTTGTTCATTGCTTGAGTTTTGCTGTAGGCATTTTTGTCTGTTATGCCACACTGTCCTGTAGAGCTAACCAGATACACTTCTATAGTCAGTTGGAATAAGGGGACTTTGGAATAGGGGGACTGGACTTCTGACACCACACTGAGAATTTTGCCTCACACACCAACACTGTCCATTTCACGATCTCCTGATGGAGTGGCTATTTTTAGTTTCAGGAAAGGGAGAAACTGTGTCAGACTCATTATGGACAACACCACTTTGGTTTTGACTACTCTTTTACAGCAGCCTGATGCTCATAGTTCATACACTTTGTATAAAGCCCTCATTTGCTCCACTGCACTGCAGAACTAAATAACCTTTACAGGAGTGTCTATACACCCAAATAAAACCACTCTACACTGATGAAACACTATTTCCTACTTTCTACTCAGCACAAAAGAGCATAAGTTGACATCTTAAAGTCCAAAGGTGGGCTCAGACACTCAAACATCTGCTAAAAGTAATCATCAACTCCATCAACATTTTAGGTGCATCAAAATGTTCCTTAATGCAAATAGGTTATTGAGGGTTACTATCTGTGTGTTTGAGGGAGGGGCAAATGAGGAATTATTCAGTGGCACTGAGTCAGTCTTGGCCTGTCTGCATTTGAATTCTCTTTCCTTTCCATATTCCCTCTCATATATAATTATCTCCTCAGTTCCTAAGTTATTAGCTTTAAGCACTTCATACTCCCTGGACACTCAACACTGAGATCCTACTGAACATTAAACAAGCAAACTCCCATCTTTGTCTTTAAATAGGTAAAAGATTCTAATCTGTGATTCAGTGACATTTCTAAAAGTAAATGTAAATGAAATGGCCTTTTACTGGCTGAAGCATGTGTCTCAAAATACGAAGAGTTAGCTATGGATATAATATAATTACCTGCTATGAAGAGAAGGCTAAACCATGGGAAGAGAAGTCCTGACCTCAACAGGAGTTTTGCTTGTGTAAGCACAAACCAAGAAATCTGGGGATTTAGCCACAAAAGACAGAGTTACTGAGAAACAGGAAACAAAGAAATATGGAGAACAATGAGAGAAGGAAACATAATAGAAGACAACATATGGGGAAGGATAACAGTAGACAGGAAAATGTAAGGGGATGAATAAGAAAGCAGCAGTGGACACGCTGATTTGCAAGGCTTTCACAGGACTGATTTCAAATTTCTCTGCTCAATACATAGTGGTACTTAACATGCCAATAGACAAGTAGCCGAATGTACTTATAATAACAAGGAAAGCCTGTCCTCGTTTGGAGGAGTTTCTGTAAGTTTCTCTCTTCATCCATTCAAAAATGGTAGACTTCAGCTTTCTCTTACAATCTTTCCTCCACCCATATTCATAGCATGACTCCCTCAAGCTCTCATTAAAACAGCTTGCTGATGAGAAAGAACCATTTTTTCTTTCCCTTGCTAGTAATGGAAAAGATCAGTAGCAGCCTCTCTTCTCTCTCTCTTCAGCCCTAGGTCAACAAGGAATTTCTTTCAGAAATTTGCTGAACTGACCCACGGAGGAGCAAAATTTGCAACTGAGAAGTAAGGAGTCACATGATAGCTGAATTCCCCTCAAGGTGCCTGTTTACACACAGGGAAGATGCCAGGATACTGGTGAAATGTGCTCAGAATCTTCTTTAAAAATCCCTCTGTGATAAAATGTCTTGCAGCCTAGTGCATTTGCTATGAGTTCTGATACTACAAATGAAGGGAAATGATGGAAGCTCTATTACTATCATTCCTGAGAGCTATCCACAGGGAACAACTTCGGATGAAGAAAAGAAATGATGGACTTTCTCAGAGCTGAGCATATCCTTTTGCGGCAGATATGATCCACATGATAAAAAGGTCCGAAACCTATTACGTATCCAGCAGAAAATGTAAGAGAATTTTAAACAGACACATTCTGCTTAATTCAAATAAAATTAAACTGGTTGATTAAGAATATGTCTTAAACTCACACGAAGAGTACCATCCATCTTTAAAAGTCTGACCCCCAGTCTCTGCATATTATTCTTTGCAGAGATATGTCTACACTGTCATTTTGCCTTGAGTCGGTCCTAGGACCCAGCTGTGAGGAAAATGGAAATTTAGACCTTGAAATATTTCATTTGGCTATCATTTAAGAAATATTATTGCTTAAATGAGATGCGTCTTCCCCTAAAAAAAAAAAAACCTCAAAAATATCTGCTTTTTTTTTAATGGATTATCTATATCCAACTTTTACAACCACCCACAAATGTGTCTGGTCATCCTTACCACAGTGGAAGAATGTAAGTAGGGAATTTATCTGAAAAAAGTATGCAAAGAAACAAAGCTTCTAATTTTGACTTCAGTGGAATTTTTTCTTGAGTATGGATTCAAAGAACTTGGCCTATGCTTTGCAGATGACTGGGATTCAAGCATATTACTAGATAACTGTTTCGCTAGAATCATCAAGCACACAATTAAAGAGACCGAAGGGAATGAGCCGGACAAGAGATCAAAGAGATCAATTATTACTGTGTCCAGTGAACGTAAAGCACCCAGTGGACATCAGCTGAATGTGCAGAAGAGAGGAATAAATCCAATTTTGTTTTAGGGTGCTAACATAAAAAGTAGAATAGTTTCTTTCCATCCCAAAAGCATGGTTGGCATTTATATTCCCATTTCTTATGCTAATGAAACTTCTCTAATATTTATTATTTATCAAAAAATATTCATTTTAAATATTTCCCCAGAAAGCTGATAAACCTAATTTTTATTTCCATTTATAAAAAGCATGCAACTGTTACTAACAGGCCAAATAGCGAAATCCTTGCTCAGCATTTAGACTGTCCAGTGTTATAGATGCAGTGGGACCAAGAATCCCCCTGAGATCAAAGTAGTAAGACTGGAGAAATCTGGCCAGGAAACCTGATAATGAAAAGACATATACAGACTAAGTAGCCTTGCAACTTTCACATTGCAAGTCTGTTTCTTTTTTTCCTCTCCACTGAGCTCTCTTTTCTCCCTTTTGAAAAGACATGGAAGGGAAACAGGGGGGAAAAAAAAAAAAAA
>PPHD01025583.1:0-11724 GCA_002909625.1 Bambusicola thoracicus
CAAGGCCAGGCTGGATGTGGCTCTGGGCAGCCTGGTCTGCTGGTTGGTGACCCTGCACATAGCAGGGGGTTGGAAGTGGATGGTCATTGTGGTCCTTTTCGACCCAGGCCATTCTATAATTCTGTGATCCTGTGTTCCTTGTGAGTCCCCTTCAGCTCAGGATATTCTGTGCTTCTGTATGGGGGCTGTGGAATGGGACTTCTATCCGTGGAATTGGAGTGGGGGAAGTGGGAAGGGGGCAAGGGGAGAGACATCCTCCTCTGATGTGCTCTGTGTCTTCGAGCCCTTTAAATGCATAACTTCTGCAAAGCAGGAATGTGGCTCTTGGCAAAGGGTGGATGCTGTAAATAGGAATTTGTGAAGTTTTTTGGGCCTGCCATCCAGATCCATACATTGCCATCATTAGGGCACAGGAAAAACCCTCGTGTAGCAGGGCAAGATATGTTTAGTGGTCATGTAAGTGGTCAGCGGTTGAGTTTCATGAAGTTTCTCTTTATTGCAGCATGAGTGTATTCCTTCACTGTGTGTTTCTCGAGGGCAGCGGGCTGTAGGAAGTGGGAGAAGTCGAAGGACTGCAGACAGAGCAGAGTTGCAGGAAGCTGTTGCAGGGTGAGCAGTAGGGCTCCTCAGAACTCCTTGTGTTTGTCATCTCATGGATTCGTTGAATGGTTTGGAATGGAAGGGACCTTCAAGCCCACCCAGTCCCAACTCCTGCCATAGGAACACCTGCTTTTGGGGCTGCCCAGGGCCCACCCATAGCCTTGGGCACTGCCAGGGATGGGGCACCCACAGCTTTCTGAGCAGCAGTGCCACTGTCTCACCGCTTTCTGAGTACTGAATTTCCACCTAATGTCTAACCTAAATCTCTCTTCTTTTAGTTTAAAACTGTCTGTGATCTCATCTTTCGTCCCTCTCTCCTGTGTCTTTAATTCATAAAAACAAGTAATTAGAGACCAAGCACATGTCAGAGTGATGATATACAGATACAGCTGCAGCATTTTTTCTTAAATATAATAGGATAATGTCACAAATGGGCTCCCTTTGCTCTAGATTTCTCCAGACTCCATCTATCTTTAGATGGAAATACAGCTGCGCAGCAGTCTCCTGGCTGATGGAGGAATGGGGAGGGAGCTTCTCTACTTCATGTAAGCACATTATTTATGAACGTGCCATGAAGAATGGCAGTGCTGCGAAACACAATGCTAATCCTATCATATCCCTGTGCTTCGTTACAATTAGATGGTGTTTGCTTGTTTTTTCCTTCAGACCTTTCCCACCCTGCTGTTGTTGATGCGCTGGGTCTGGGTTTTGGATGCTGCGGTGGTCTGTGCAAATGATGGGGTAATAATGGATGAATGACAGGGTAGAAGCAATCCAGCAGCTATTTTGCATGTTAAATACGAAGGACAGATAAATTTTACAGCTGTTAGCGATGATGAGAGCATTCACAGACAAGTAGATAGTCATGAAAAAGAATAAAACTCACTCAGTGTGTACCACTTACCACCTATTGTCAGCGCTGTGACTGTGCAACATGGGGTAAATAATTTCAGTAAGTACTGAAATCTTGTTAAAAAGTTTAATTAACTCATTAGCAGCCTGATAAATATCTCCTGGCAGCTGGTGGAACTTCTGCTGTGAGGTGCACAAGGGGCACCCACCTCGGCTGCTCATCCTGCAGACATCATAGGAGCTTCCTTCTAGCACTGCTAGGTGTTCCCATCCCAAAGCTGGCAGCAGAATGGAAGTAAAGAATACACACACCAGCCTAACTCCTTGCTGTTTCTATGGGTAAATCAGCAGAGGAAATGAGTTGCCTAGAGAGGTGGTGGATGTCCCTGCAGACAGCCAAGGTCAGGCTGGGTGGGGCTCTGAGCACTGATGGAGCTGTGGGTGTCTCTGTTCAGTGCAGGGAGTGGGACAGAGGGCTTTGAAGGGTCCCTTCCAACTCAAACGGTTCTGTTATGCTGTGATTCTGTGCATCCATCCTCCATCACCCAGGTGTGGCAGCCTCAGTCCTGCTGCCCCCATAGCACCGTGCTGTGCCTGAGCTTTTGTGTGGCTTCATTTGCTCAGGCTTTAATAATGGGAGGGGAAGAGAACTGTTCCTTACGTAACAGCGTGATGGCATCAGTAGAAAACAAACCACATCCTTGCAGTGCATCCTTGCACCAGAAGCTACTTCATGCTGAAGTGCTGGAGCCCTCGTATTGACAGTGTTGTTGGATCAGCTGTAGGCACTGCGTGCACTTGTGCACTTGGGTTTGCGGTCATGAAACTAAGCTCCATGTGCATTTGCAGATCCTTGCGAGCTGATCATTTTTGCTTTCTTTAATGGCTTAGTAAATACCAGATGCTTTTTTTTTTTTTTTTTTTTTTTGTAGTTTTGGGGTTTTTTTTGCAGCAAGTTTCATCTTCCCTTTTCGAAAAATGGTGCTAGCGACCTCAGCACATTGTTGCAGAAATGTATTTGCAGTGCTGACTTCACAGTTGCACGAAGAGTATGCTTGTTATCATGTGCACAAGTTTTGTTACGTAAGCTGGCCTTCAGTTTTTGCAGTCCGTGCTGTAAGATGCTTTATGTTCTACCACATTCCGGTGGTGCTGGGCTGGGAGTTTGTAGCCAGGTAGGTTTTCCCCCCTATTTTTTATATTTTTTTTCTCCAGGTGAAGTTTTCTTTAAAAAACAAATGGGTCTACTGTTTGCATTCCTGCACTTTTGGGAGCTGCTTAATTCATTAGTGACGATTACTGATTGGTTGGACAAGGCGAGAAGCGATGTCTCTGGAGCTCTGTTACAGTGAAGTATTTTAGGGGAGAATTCAGCAGAAGTGACACGGGGTTACTTATAGCTCGCAGCCCTTTGTCACCTTTGTGCAATCCTACGCCTTTCAAAAGATGTCCTACTTTTGGGAAGCGTGATGTGGAGCAGCCCAGCTTTTATGCTGTCTTTTCTCAGGCGCTTGCCTGTTTTTGTGCTATGGAAATGCTTTGTTTTAAGGGCTGCCGAGTAGGGTTGGGAAAGGATTTTAATGTCGTTTCACCTCTCTAATGTGTGGTCTGTTGCATTGCATGTGGCCTTGAGGCATGGCAGTGACACCTACTGCCACTGGCGCTGTCCTTGGTAGCCAAGTCAGGCTCTGTAGGTTTAGCTCTGAAGAGTGCAGCACAGCACAGCCCTCCAGGGACATTTGGGTTCCAGGGGAGCTCAGCTTGCTGGCAAGGAGCAGGTTTGTGCTTTCCACCCACACCTCAAACCGATTGCAGACACGGCGCCTTTGCACACAAGTTGCCACCAGCTGAACAGAGGGAGCAAAGTCATCAGTGCCCTCCATTTTAGCAGAGCCACTATTAATATCTGTGATTTAATAGCAGCGTTTCGGTCTTGTTTCTGCAGCCCTTGCCTCCTGGAGCTCCCCATGGCCTGTGCTTTTTAATTAGTTTCTCCTCACATTGCTCCATGGGGGAGCTGAGCTCCCTGACCCCTCCTGGTTTCCCCATTCCTCTGTGCCTCTGCGTCCACGCGCTCCTTACAGAAGACTCCATTTTCCCTTTACCAAGATGTGCTCACACCCATTTCAGCAGCATGAGATTGCCCTTTCCCTCCCCATTTAAATATAATTGATCACCACTCTTTCTTTTTTTAACACACTCTCTGTATCTAGGGCACAAGATGGTAGCTACCTGGTGCATAATTTTTCTGCGGCTTCTTGTAGCAAGGGTATGGTTTGTGAGAGGTGAAACAAAGCAGCTTGGGGTGTTTGTGTTTATTCCAGGGGCAATGTATAGGAAATGTGGGTACGAAATGAAACTCTGTCTGATTTTCCCTGCCAACAAATTAACAGCTTTTTTTTTTTTTGGAGCATCTCCCAGTGGGTCCTCCTGAACTTTGAGTTTTGCAAGCTTCCTCCTGCAGATGCCTTTGTTGCAGAGCTAATGCTACAGGAGCTCTCTGCAGCTCGCTTCAAGGAGAAAAGCCTAAAGGAGAATGTATGTAGGAATTACATAATGGAAAAGCAGATCTGACTTTCTGTAGTAAAGCAAAAAGGAACGATGTGTTGGATAACTACTGCTGAAAGGCTGCCCCAGCACCCCAAAATACAAAGTGGTTTTGGCACACGATGCCAGGCTCGGGTTGGGCTCTAGGGACAGGTCTTTATGGAAAGCAAACAGAGCCCCAAAGACCTTTAAAATCCTTTTGTTCCTCCAGTGCATTGCTTGGCGAATGCAGCGGAATGGGAGCAAGCAGTCAGGAAAGTGATAGATAGTTGAGAAAAAACTCTCATAGGTAGATGGAGTTTAAAAAAATGTGGCTTTGTAGTTGTTACGGATGGGATAGGACTTGGCAGCTCAGGCTTTGAATAACAGCTGGGTTTCAGGTGGATGGTGCCAGGGTTGGAGCGCGATGGACCAACAGAGCATCCTGTGGGGCTGAGGAGCTTCCAGTGGGAACGTGGAGCATCCTGCGGGACCGAGCAGCATCCTATGGGAACGTGAAGCATCCTGTAGGAACAAGCAGCATCATGTGGGAATGAGGAGTACTGTAGGTCTTCCAGCAGTACCCACATCCGTGCTGCACATTCCCTTCTAATCTAAAACGCGTTGCCTTTATGCGCACTTGGTAGCTGGGTAGCTCAGTGAGCTTGGAGTGGCCTTGCAAAATCACAGTTGTAGCATTGAGCAATCCCCTTTTTTAAATTTTATTTTTGCACAACACTTAAGTGAGGAAGTGCCTTTATGAAGAAGTCACGCACAGCGTCCATTTCCAGGACGTCCTGCAAGCTATGCCATGCAAAACCCAAGGAGAACTGGGCGAGGGCACCGTGCTTGCCTTGAGTTTGGTGAAAGGAAGCGCACGTGCTGCTCTTGCTGATGTACTGTTAGCTCTGCAGACATGCGTTTCAGTATTCCTGTTGAGCTGTAAAGTGCTGTCAGTGCTGGCAGACCTCATTATAAATAGCACAATCCAAGTTGTGCTTGCCTTATGCTTTCATTTCACTATGGAGCTGCAAAATTTCTTGCAAATAGTGGTGAACACTATTTGTGCACGGAGCAGACTTGAAGCTGGAGGTTTGGCCTCTCTCATGGGTGCTCTGAATTTCTTTCCAAAGGTACAGAGTATTGGTAGCATCCCATGTAGCCCCGTGGAGCCTGCTTAGCATCGTTTGGTGTCAGCCTGGTGAGTGCTGGGGAAATTATCCTACTGGGCTGTGACTCCGGTGCTGCTCCCAGGGCCACACACAGCACTTCCATTGCTCTCTGAGGTTACTTCTCGGGAGCAAGAAGCAGTAATTAATGCTGCATCGAGCCGCTAAGGTTTTCCTTCCTGCTGTGATTCATTTTTGTGCTTTGAGCTCCTATGTGGTGCTTGAGAGCGTGGTGGCAGTTCGTGTTCCTAGCAGGCTGGCATTTAAGGGCAGGATATTGCTGTGTGCTGTCCTACAGGGAATCAGATGTTATCTAGAGATTAGATTGCAGTAATTTAGGGTCAGAAATTTGCTTTACCACAGATACTTGATCTCGGGCAAGGAGCCTAAATTCTCTTCCTGGTTTTGTTCAAAGTCTATATTCTTTTTCCTTGTCAGAATAGCAGAGCTTTATGTGAATCTGAGTGTGAGATTTCAGTCATATCCATACTCTCCACCCCTGTGCAGGCACAGCAACCTCCCAGGTTTGTCACACACTTAATAGTCTCCATACCATTTCCTTAACGTCACCGTCTCAAGCTTGCTCACAGTGGCATGGGGAGCTGATACCATCCTTGTGTCCTGCTTGGAGCTAACAGTTTCTAAAGTAACATGGTCTGGAGGATGGAGAAGGGTTTGTCTTCCAGTTCCCTTCTGAGGAAGAGTTGCAGACAGCAGAGGTTGGGCTGGCGCAATGGTTTTTCTGCTCAGAGGTGTCATCAGCACTCCCAGTTTTGGAAGGCTTACAGAACTATAGAATTGTTTGAGTTGGAAGGGAACTTTAAAGGCCATCTGGTCCCATTCCCTGCAGTGAACAGGGACACCCACAGCTCCATCAGTGCTCAGAGCCCACCCAGCTTGACACTGGGTGTCTGCAGGGCTGAGGCACCCACCACCTCTACTTGGGAAGGAGAAACTAGTGTGGGCATTTGCTTTGGTTTTGTTTATTGCTGGAGAATCATAGAATGCCCTGGATTGAAAAGGTCCACAATGATCATCTAGTTTCAACCCCCCTGCTATGTGCAGGGTTGCCAACCACCAGACCAGGCTGCCCAGAGCCACATCCAGCTTGGGAAGAGGAAGAGGAATTGGCTGAGCATTGCCAGGTCGTCTTCCATTAACCAGAAGAGTATATTCTGTTTTTAAATCATAGATTATTAATTATGGTGTCATTTGAGTTCTTCCCTTTGTTTCTCAGCAGCTTCTAGCAAGATAGGCTTTGTTTCATAGCATTTTTGGTACTCTTTCTGAAACCAATACCTGCCAGGTAGATGTATTGTGAAGCTGAGTGATGATGATGTACTTTGATATGGTCACCAAGTGTATGAAAATACAAAATGTGACAATAAGCTCATTTCTGGAGCTGAGCCCAGGGAAACAAGCAGGGAACTGGGCTGGACTCTGCAGAATGACCTCTGGGCTGAGCGATGCAACTCCTTATTTGTTCGTCGCTCTCTATGATATCTGTTTAAGGGGATTATGGTCTGCAAACCATTTAAACGACAACACCTGTCAGGTGATTTCTTGATTTAGGGAGAAACTACCTACCAAGCTCCCTCCCTGATGAGCGTGAACATTTGGCACAGAAATTGGGTGCAGTATTGCTGAACTCTTTATACTGCCAAGGTGCAGGACGTGGTTTGGTGGGCATGTTGGTGGTGGATTGATGGCTGGCCTTGGTGATCTTATAGGTCTTTTCCAACCTTAGTGATTTTATTATTCTATGCTGCTGAATAAGTCGGGAAAAGCTGTGATCTTTTGGAGGGAAGGAGAAAGCTTGTATTGCCCTGAACAGTTTAGTTTATGGCTCTAGAAGGAGAGTTCTCAAATCGTGAGTAGTCAGTTGGACCCAACTATGTTTCTACTCAAAGATCTCTTGGGGTACTTGTTAAGAAATGTTCTTAGTTCTTTTGTTTGTTTGTTTGTTTGTTTGTTTGTGAATTCATGACCTTTCCGTATCGAATGGACTCTTTATTAGCTACTCACTCTGGCTGAGGAGCAGCAGGTTTCCTTCCCCAGAGGACAGGAAGGCATTACTGGGAGAATAGGATATCGATGTCCAGAGAAACATTCCTGAAACAGCTGGGATTTGGGGTTGGAAACGCTGGAGCACAAGGTGGTGGCAGCCTCTTCCCACCATTACTGTGGGTGGAGGAACCTAAAGCATCTGGGATGGGTTGGGATGAGTTGGGTTGGATGCGATGGGATGGGTTGGGATGAGTTGGGTTGGATGCGATGGGATGGGTTGGGATTAGTTGGGTTGGGTGCAATGGGATGAGTTGGGTAGGTGCAGTGGGATGGGATGCTGCTTTGTTCTTCTCTGCAGCAAGACCAACCTGAAAACTACAGACCACCTTTCGCTCACAATGGAAGAGGAAGTTTTTCTGTATTCATTTTGCAGGGCCTGAGGCGCAAGACGTTTTTCTAATGTCTGTTTCTATAAAATGTTGTTTGTTTTCTGTTGTTAGTTGTAAACAGGGAACATGCAGCTCTCTCTTGCCCATGGTCTTGGAACTCTTTTTTCCAGCATGTGGCAGGGCAGGCACCAAGCATTGGGGCTTGCAGGGAACTGCGGTCTGGGAAAAACTGTGGCCTTTCTGGCATGAGAACGCATCGAGAAACCACATGTATTTGTATTGTGTCAGAGTATGCTGGCTATTTTTACTCTAATTCTTCTACATTTTTTTGGGAGGTAGCAGCCTTCTGTTTGTGGTTGGAAGGCAGCAGCATTCATAGAATCATAGAATCACTAAGGTTGGAAAAGACCCACAGGATCACCCAGTTCAACCATTCACCCATCACCACTAGTTCTCACTAAACCATGTCCCTCAACACAACATCCAAATGTTCCTTGAACAACATTCAACAGTGTTCCTGCAACACCTAGCTTTGCACAAGCAGTGCTGCCCTTTGGGGAACCATTAACTCGTACTGGGGTTTCACAAGGCTTCACTCTGCCAAACCTTGGAAATTTCCTCCTTTAGCCCATCCCTCTTTGACTCAGCAAAGGGAGCCTCTTAGCGTTAACACCCACTGACTAATTAGTGGATATCAAGGCACTGTGCTGGTTTAGCTCATCCTGAGGATAGCCTTATACGATGGGGAATGCTCTTCAGTGATGCTCCAGCAAAAGTAAGGCCAAACCGGGCACCGATGGGAGAGTCACTTCGTTCTTGTGTCCAAAAGAGCCACAGCCAAGTGCTTAGAGACAGAGTCACAACGAATAGTGCTCAAAAGAGGTATTCAGTGGTGTGATCCCATCCCAGAACCACAGGGTGGTTGGGGCTGGAGACACCCCGAGTCCCTCTGGTCCCACCCAGAGCTGCTGCCCTGCACCACAGCCAGGCGGCTTTTGGTGAAATGCCAGGGTGAGATCCAGAGCTAAGAGGAAATAGAAGTTTGACCAACTCTTGGTGCTCGCCCTCTCCTGTACCTGCCCCAGCTCGGTGCCTCGCCGCCACGGTTCGTCACCACGTTAATCGCCGTGCAGATAAGCACGCGCTATTTCCTAGCGCCAATTATTAGATCAGCAGATGCTCAGGGGAGTACTTATTAGAGAATGTCATGTTAGCAGTCCCAAGGTGTAATTATGCTTGCAGATTTCTCTTGCTTTAGCCGTGTTGACAACATGCTTAGATTAAGGAGAGGGGGAGGTGCTTTGTACAGCTGCTTGGCTCGGCTGCGATGGGAGCGCGAAGCTGTCTCCTTGCGAGCTCTGCACAGACCTGGGCATGCTCATATCTAAATGGAGCTTGATTTGTGCAGTGTGCTCCTTCTTACCCTAAATCAAGGCGTTTCACTTCTGCTGTTCTTCTAAGGTTGGAGTTTATGCATCTCTTGGTAGGTAATGCAAAAATTACTGCATGTTTGCGTGTAGATGTGGCCCATAGAACTATTGGTGATGGGTGGATGGTTGGACTGGGTGATCCTGTGGGTCTTTTCCAACCTTGATGATTCTATGATTCTCTGATAGTTTAGTGGGCAGTGCTGGTGGTAGTGTGTGGTTGGACTGGATGATCTTAGAGGTGTCTTCCAACCTTAATGACTCTGTGATTCTATGACTCTATCAAGCAATCTCAGTGAAATGTTGACTATCACTTTGGATAAGTTGGCACTGGAAGTTGAAACCAAACCCAACTTGCTTTACTGCAAGTTTTAGGGTATGGCATGTAATTAAAAAAACACCCAGATAAAAATGGGGATCTTGCTAGGGCATATTTAGAGCAAAATTAGGGTTTTAGTAAAGAGCTTTTAGCGTGTGAAACATCAAGCACCTCTCAGAACAGGCTAACAATGAATTGGTGAAGTGCTGAATTTCTGTTTAAGCAGGAACAAATGCTCGAAATATATTTTAAAGTATTTTGACAGATACTAAAGTAATCAGCATGAAAGTTAGTAATTATCTTATGTCTCTGATTTTTAATTTTTTTAATATAGCAGGACCCCTGGTTGCACCATAATATGAAATCTTTCTGTTCCTTTTAGTCTTCAATTGAGTCTCAGTAAAACACAATTATAGTTTTGTGGGGTTGTTTAGCAGTGTGTACAAATGGATGGAAACCCCGTATTCCGTTGCCTCTGAAAGCTTCCACATGATCTTGTAACTCATTTCAGAGTGCTTCGATGATTCCCAAAGCTTGGAAATAGCAATTACTAACTGGGACAAGAGCCAGCTTAAATTAAAACTGGCTGTAGCCTCTTCCATGCACTGCTCTTCTGACGAAAGGTGTGTGAGCAAACTGCTGCATGGGCAGCCTGGTCTGGTGGCTGGCGACCCTGCCCAAGGCAGTGGGTTTGAAACTAGATGATCTTTGAGGTCCTTTTCAACCCAGGCCATTCTGTGATTCTACCATTCTGTCATTCTTTTGCATTATTGAAATGCTTTGTGCAATGTTTTCATCCATTGGTTTGCACGTGAATTCTGGATCTCACTGAGGTTAGGTGCACTCCAAAGAGCCTTGCATCTCGGTGTCAGGTTCAGGGCTGAAATCCAGCACTGAATTTATGAATGAATAAATAAGTTAATCAAACAGCAATAGTACTTCGCAGTTCTGAAGGAGACTTCTCACTTTGGGGTGTCAGCCCCTTTGGGATCATGTTCTTCTATCAAACCCATGTATTTGCTTTGTGTTGAAAGTGTCTGGCTTGGAAAAGCATGGAGGCATGTGTACTGCTAAATAATACTACAAATAGTAATGGTAATAATAATTTTAAACCTATTAGGATGTAGGGATTACCCACTCAGGCCAGGACCAGAGGCTGGTACTGGCCTGCCCAGTCCATGCTGGCTCTCCAACACTGGACACCATATGTTGGGTTTGCCCTGTTTGGATCTGCCAATCATTTGAGTTGGAAGAGACCCTTAAGGGTCTTCTAGTCCAACTCCCCTGCAACAAACAGGGGCACCTACAGCTCTATGTTTGAATATTTCAGTTGGCCAACTCCAGAGGTAAGGCTGATCAGCAGCAGTGAGACCAACGTCCTCCCGAAGCCTCCTTCACTGCTCTGTAGCCAGCTGCAGGGAAGGGGCCTACATGGACTTTGTATGACCTGCCCAAAAACCAACACGCAGATTTTGTTCAATGAACCCAGTCTGAGTCAAGGCAGACTTCTCTGCTCTCACAAGAAATAAAATAGTTTGGTCTCGGAAAGCTGTAAAAGGGTGATGGATACAGTGGTGGAAAAATGAGAAAGGGAGGAGAACAGGATAAAATTAGAAGTAAAATCAAGGAAATGAATTGGAATCAAATGGTACTTGCAGTCTGATTTCAGCATAGCAGTGGGTCAGTTAGGAATGAGATCTGCCTGTGGACATTGGCTGCAAGTGTTTGGGCCGGGTTGCTCCCGAGTGTGGCCTTCCTTGCTTGTTCTCCTGTTTTCTCCACATTTCCCCAAGGCCTTCCAGTTTTCACTCAGATATTTCTCAGTGCTTCCCCCTTTTCTTCCATTTTCCCTCATGCTCTTTTCCCCTTTCCTTTCCCTTTGGGACTGTTCTCCAAAACTAGCTTCGTAATTCTCTGTGCATCCCCAACTCCGATGGGCAGTAATGTGTTCGGCGCAGCGTTGCTCACTACCTGGCATTTGTAGGTATTGATTACAGTGTGAAATGTGTAATTCATTACTTAGCCGTCCACTGTAATTTTAGGTTTTGCCTGAATATTTAATTGGGACACGAGCTTCTGATATTTCAGGATGTACTGAACAGAAATGTAATTGATTCTCAGGCTTGCCACTGCAGCAGTGCCAAGTTATTATATCATACAGGCAGGACACAAAACTGCCTTTAACCCAGTGCTAGCTGCAGCCAGCTGCTGGGTCTGGCTTTGGCACAAGGCAGGCTCCAATTTAGCAATTTCCCAGCCCTGCTGGAAATCACCCCGTGTTAGGGTGTGCTTCTGCCACGAGCATCTGCACGGTTGCCATTGGCTTTGGATAGCTTTGCTGCCCATCCATCCAGCTGCTGCGTTTGTTCTGCTGGGTTTGGATCCTTCAAGTCATCCAGGATGGTTTTGGAATCATCTTCTGGTCTGGGACGAGG
>PPHD01025586.1:0-11724 GCA_002909625.1 Bambusicola thoracicus
TGTTGCACTGTTTTTCACCACTTCTTTCTTTTAAAAGTGACCATAGTCTGTTCACAAATACTACTAGAAGTTATTTTCCCAGAACTGACAATAAATTTTACCTAAATAATTATTTGGATTGTCTTGAAATTCTGTCCTCATGAATACTTTTTAAATGCAGCGCATTCCAGATATGTTTTCCACTTGCTTCCGTCATCTTAACATTGTGCATTCCTTTAACTTCTGCATTTTTATTTACTTCTATATTTGTTCTGTTTTTTCTACTGATGAAGATTCTGTGTTGAGATTCGGTGTCCGGAGAGCCAAGCAATCTTTCTTTGCAAGTTGTCCCATCCCTACAGTACACTCAAAATGCATGCATCATCAACTTCAGGGAATACACAATTTTAAAACAACCTGCTCAATAGGCAGCATCTCTGACAGGATTCATCAGTGCATTGTTAGACATCGAAGCACCAGTAGTATTGGCGCAGTTTCTTTTCCCTTATTATTCAACTGCCAAGTAAATTGTTTTTTGTTGTACCTTTTTTTTTCTTGCTTGTTTGAGGTATACTCTAGTTGATGAGTTTCTTTCTCCACAAATCTTTGCTTGTGCTGTATTTGTAATGTCTTAACTGCTTTGATCACACTCTTATTTTGCCAGCAGATTTGGCCTGTTTATGCTTTTCTTGTAACATTCTATTTTGTTGCTTGTCCAGCTTGTCTTTGTTTGTTTATGACTTCCAATAACTTCCTCTAAATTATTTGGCATCACTTTCTCAAATACATACAAGCTATGTATTCCCAATCTTTTTCCATACAAGTTGTAGTGAGATTTCTTCATCCCAAAGTAATGGCCTGAAATGCACTCTCAGCCTTACCTTGCACGTCTCCTTTCCAAGATATCTTCGCACTTATAAAGGGTCAAAGAGACAGGAAAAACCTAATAATCTTTCTTGGCTTTATCTCACTCTTTCCCATAATGTAACATAAGGCAAGTCAGCCTCACTTTCATCCCCAAATAGGTGATGGAACAGCTTAGTCTGGATGTTGTCTCCAAGCAAGTGGAAGAGAAAAAGGTTATAGGAGCAGCTGACATGGGTTGACCAAGGGGAAATCACGCTTGACCAATTTGGTAGCCTTCTATGATGTCATCATCAGCTGGGTAGATAAGGGGAGAGCAGTGGATGTTGTCTATCTTGACTTCAGCAAGGTTTTAGACACAGCGTTCCATAACATCCACATATAGATAAGCTTAGGAAATGTGGGATAGATGAGTGGACAGCAGTGTGGACTGAGAACTGGCTGTCTGGCAGAGCTCAGAGGTTTGTGATCGGTGGCACAGATTCTAGTTGGGGGTCTGTAGACAGCAGAGTTCCCCAAGGGTCATTACTGAATCAGGTCTTGTTTAACATCTTCATCAGTGAGCCAGATGAAGGAACAGAATGCACCCTCAGCAAGTTTGTTAATGATAAGAAGCTAGGAGGAATGGTTGACACACCCAAAGGCTGTGCTGCCATTCAGCAAGACCTGAACAGGGTGGGTAGTGGTGTGGGGTAGAATCTTATGAGGTTCTACAAGGGTAAGTGTAGAGTCCTACAGCTGGTGAGAAAATAACCACATGCATCAGTACAGGGTAGGGGCTAACCTGCCGGATAGGAGCTCTGCAGAGAAGGACCAGGGTGTCCTGGTGGACAACAGGTTGGCCATGAGCCAGTAGTGTGCCATTGTGGCCAAGTAGTTCAAAGGTATCCGAGGGTGCACTGAAAAGAGCATTGCCAGCAGGTTGATGGAAGTAATCTTCCCTGTCTACTCTGCCCAGGTGAGGCCACATTTGGAGTACTGTATCCACTCTGGGCTCTCCAGTTCAAGAAAGACAGGGAAATTTTAGAGGGAGCCCAGTGGAGGGCCACACAGATGATAAGGGGCCTGAAGCATCTCCCTTATGAGGAAAGGCTGAGAGAACTGGGGCTGCTCAGCCGGGAGAAGACAATACTGAGAGAAGATCTTATCAATGCTTATAAATATCTCAAGGGCAGGAGTCAAGTAGATGATGCTGGGCTTTTTTCAGTGATGTGTAGCAACAGGACAAGAGGCAGTGGGCACATAGTGGAACACAGGAAGTTCTATCTGAACCTGAGGAAAAACTTCTTTACTTTGAGGGTGACAGAGCATTGGAACAAGCTACCCAGAGAGGCTATGGAGTCTCCTCCTCCAGAGATACTGAAAACCTGCCTGGATGCTTTCCTGTGCAACCTACTCTAAGAAACCTGCTTTAGCAGGGGGACTGGACTAGATGATCTTCATAGGTCCTTTCCAACACCTATGATACTGTGATTCTGTGATAACGTATCATAACACAACATGCCAACAGTTCCTGCTTACAACCACACTCTGTATTTCTACAGAAGATAGCATCCCAACATGGCTGTCTGTATCTTTGATTAAAAAGAATGTTTAATGCGTTTCTTCATCTGATTATTTAGTGAACATCATATGACTTCCTAAATTTATATATGTGAGAGGGAGGCAAATAGACATAACTCATGGCTTTCATAACTTAGTTATGAATTTACTTTTATTTTTTGATTCATCCCTCATATTCATACAATCAATCAGGTTCTTGAATTTTATCTGGAATGTGGTTGCATGGATTGTGTTTCTCTGCCTCTTTTTCTGTTTTGGTTAGTGTTTGCAACAGCACAACATATCTTACAGTTCAGTGTGCATAGAAGTTCACTATGCCAATCACCCTAAATAACAGCTTCTGGTGGCTCACTGAGGAAATTGCAGTGTTGCCTGTCCTACAGCTATGCTATTGATACGCTTTTCTTTTTTTGTTCTAAATTTCATCTTGCAAAGATTGTTCTGTTTCCACTCTGATTCACACCACAGCAACTCAGGAAATGTCAAAATCTCACAAGAGACAAGAGAAAAGAAACAGAGGGCTTTGACCAGATCTACTAAGTCACTGACATAGACAAATTGCCCATGTCTGGACTAAGCAGAAGTGTGTCAGAGCACATGTTGTAGACTTGATCTCTCTGCTTTCTGCAGAAGAGACTTAGCTGTTAGTCATGTTCTCTTCCCATTGCCACTGGGAAATTGATAGCTGGAAAGGCTGTTTTCTGAATAGACATGTTACACTTTAGAGTGACACTGGGGTGCAGCCAATGCACGTACCTGGATTTGCGATTTATGATGTGCTCCAGCTCAGGTTTTTCTGGACAAAGTGCTGTGGGAGATGGGGACCAGGGGGAAGAGGGTGGGGGTGGGAGGGAAGGCAGGCAGTAAGTGGCTAGAGCATCCTCAGAATGTGTAAAGACTCCTCTATTGTCTTGTTGTTTTTTTTTTCTATGTATTTCTCAGCACTCCCATGAGGGCACTGGCAACTCTGAACTGGCTATGCATGGTGCCATCAACAAAGTGGAGCTCTTTGGGGAATATGATATTGAGCAATCTGAAGGAAGAATGACAGCAAGGGGTATTTGAGGAGCTATCAAATACTTAAACAGCAGAGAGTAGAGAGTTATATATGAATCTGCACAAGTTTGTATTCAATCTAAGGATTTGATTCTCCTCACACCTCAGTGAAAGTGTTAAGAAACCACTAAGGAGCTAACAGTGTATAAACAGAGTGAGATGAAAAAAACAAGCAGGAGGTATTTTCTAGTTCATAGATCCTGATAATCAAATCCACAGTATTACAGCATGACAAGTCCATTCAATTCAGCAGATCAGCATGAATGAAACAGAGAACCAAATCTAGTAGTAAGCAGGCAGTCACCCTAAAAAACCTTTGAGACCAAACTACGTTCTCACTGAGGACAGAGAAAATCAAGCAACATTGAATGGATTTCAGAGCAGAACTTGGCTGTAAGTAGTAGACACAATAAATAAGAGGTAGTGTGTCATACTTCTATTCTAAATGCCATTTCACAAGAACCAGAACTGCTCTTGCTGAAAAATGACATGGTAGCTACAGATACTGAAATATAATAACACCTTCTCTCAATCTGATGTGTTCAGCAGTATTAACAAGAAGAGAAAATGAAGTTGCTTTCCCTCAGGACTGATCAAAAACTTTCCATTTAAATTCATGCAAAGCAGATGAAAAGTCTATTTTTTCTCAAAAATCAGAGTGAGTTTACCCACTGACATTCTTCAAAAGTGAAGGCATTTCATGTCATTTGCATTACACATTTGCATACTACAGTTCTTGTATACTGGGCCGAAGGTGTCAGAGGAAGATCCCTTTAAATAAACTTGCCACAGAATCCAAGCCAATGTACCCAGGCCAAAGCTATGAGGACTCTATTGTCGCTGTTTTTGTTAGAAAACTGGTAGGCTAAGAAATGCCGCCTAAAAGAATGCTCCCACTTTGTCTGAAAATAAGTTCAAGGAGTAAACCTAACAAAATGCTATTACTGCTTGAGAGTTTCTTAACAAGTAGATTGCCCTAGAGAATACTCAGTTTTTCAAGTCTGTAATAACTAGTCAATATTATGCACAGCTTATCTTCAAGATAGTCCTGACAGAATTATTTTGGAGGAGTGGGTGCAGCAATCCAAAATATTCAGTATTATCTACTTAGATTGGGAAATATTACTTTAGGAACTTACTTGTGGTTACCGATGCCTCTGTATTGCCTATTGTAAATGACTGTTAAAACTAGAAGGCAGTCCAACAGAGACATGTGACAACCAACATTCCAAAGCTCAGGCTTAGGCTATTTGCCATGTGCAGGGGAAATTCATCTTATAAACAATCATAGGAATTGTATTTTTATTGCAGGGATTGACATGTAATAATATCATTCATCCTCAGGGTAATGTAGCGCTGTGAGAGAAAAAAGAAGGCCAGTTATGATCTACAGTGCTGGACAGTAACATCAGCAGTGTTTCTGCACTTAGCTGGTGTATGTTCCATCATGAACGCACCCACTTATGAAGAGCGAGACCAAGCTGAGATCTGGTTTTGTTCATAAGGTATTCTTGGGATTACCACAGTGGTGAGCAAACTAGGAATGGTACAAGACTACCATGCCCAGGTAGCAGAGGTGTTATCATGCTCAACTGAGAACAGACTGGAAAGCAAGAAGCAGAGACAGGGTAGGAAGCAGGGTAGGCATGCTGTCTTTAGAGATGAATTCCTGTAAATAGCATTTTGGAAGAGAAAGTCCTGGGCTGATTATATTTTTATTTTTTTCTTTTCAGCAGCATCTGTAATTCGAAGCAAGCCTCTTTATTATTTATTAATTTTATTACACAACCAGCACTTCTGTTTCAGTACATGTTGGCCAAGGATCTTCCATAACATATTCTACAACTTCCACTTGAAGTATCCCTCACTGCAGTTTTCTGTCAAACAACAATTTGTCTTCAGACTTAGGGTAGAAGTATTATCTAATATAATACACAAGAAAAAATAGCTTCCATTCTTTTTTTTTCAGGCAACCCTCTTGTGATGTCTGTGCAAACCACAGATTGAAAGCAGGCTCTGAGTTCAGGCTGTTCTCTCTTAAGTACCGCATGTAGGTGAAATTATTACAACTTAATCGATTTATCATGACAGCTAAGGGACTAGAAAAAACATAATTTTCTCTGGCCCTGCTGTCTGCAAATATACGTAACAACAGAATCTGAGAGCACTGGGGGATGATTTGTTTTATTCAGAAGCAATGCCCAGGGTAGTCTCAGCTAATATACTCAGACTGGAGTCTTCTTCTATTAGAACGATACATTTGTGCACGCAAAGTAAATTTCTAAAAAGAATTTCGCCTGATAGTTTTAACAAAGTCAACTTAATCTAATTTCACAAGTATGTACAATTTTGAAAGACTGATCCTCAGAGATTATGTTTCACTATAAATAATTATCCTGAACTTTTTCTGCCTTCTATGACCTTGGCAATGAATACAGTGACAGTGAGAATTCTTCCATGACAGTTTTATATTTTAGTGTCCATAAGGCAGATTTTTGTTGATAATCACACGAGAAGTGATTGCTCACACAAGCTGCAAATCTAAATTATTTGGCAAAAGTCAGAACAAAGAGTATGTTGATTTCTCTATTAACCAATAACCAACATAATTTCATCTGGGGCAAGAAAGGGTGAGAGCAAGTGTAAATCTTTATTTTCCCTAGTTTTGGTATTTTTCCCTCTAATTTGGTAAATAAGATCTCTGCTATTCTCACAACAAAGTCAGTGACTGATCCTTGATAGCAACACCTGCTATCAGGATAGTTAAAGATAACTGCTGCTTCATGGCAAGGCAGTATTCTTAATGTCTGTGAGAAGAGTCTCAGCTGGATCAAGATTCAAGTATTCACTTCTTTCACTTATTGACATGTTTAGTTTAGAATAAGAGTTTATGAATTAATTATTATGAAACACTAATTCTGATTTTAACTGGTTTATCTAACAGATCAACTTTCTATTAGCAGGATAAATGATACTCCTACTGAGATATGACAATAAATTCATAAATTCAGAAAGGATGTATCATTGTTAGTGGATCAGTACAAGCAATTGACTTTACCTTGAATTTATATTTACAAATTCTAATAATAAAGTAACAAGGGACATTACAACATCAAGTGTCTTATAATTTAGCAGCAAAGCCCATCTTTATTTCCCAGGTATTTGCATAGTTAATCTCAAGCAACACCATGATACACGTATTGTCTTTGTACTTATGGGAGTTTTCTCACCAGTTTTGTGGGAGATGATGGGTAAATGAAAAATATCCAGCTGAATGTTGAGAACTTGAACTTCATGCTTGTTTAAAATAGCAGTTTTTGACATCTCATATGCTCTGCCTAGGGTCTAGATTAAAGGTTATGAATATAACTTATTAACACATATAAGACATTGACTAAGATCTGGAAATTTGAAGCATAATATTTGTGATGTGTAGAGCACTTAAGACCTTGTTGTATACATTAATTCCGCATTGATAAAAAAATCCCACTCTGCCTTATTGAAATCAACTGGAATTACGCAGCTGTAAATTGCTACAGAATTTCAGTCTGTGAGTGTATCTAATTATCCTGCCTTATCCTATCTTTAATTTGTCTGTGCGGAGCAGTAGTTAAGTGGCACTACAAGTGGATTCCAAAGCCCTTAAGTAAGAGGTTGCATGGATACTTACATAGCTTAAGGCCCAACTACAGTTTTTGTTCAAGCATTTACACTGCATTACTACTAACATTGTGTTCTAATTCTACAGAGAAAAACAGCTTTCTTGGACTAAGCCAATTCCTTGTTGTGTCTGTAGAATTATCCGGACAATGAAAGGACTACATATTATATGTAGGTCTGTTGTGAAGTCAGGCAGACAGACTTGTGTATCAAAGCCAGGAGGAGGTAGGCAGTGAACATCGCTACACCCAGTCATCCTGGCCTTGGTGGGAAGGGCACCTGGAAGTGCTGCAAAAAGGTACATCATTAACAGCTGAGGAAGGAGGTGCCATTAGGGACTGAGGAAAGGGGAACAAATAGCATCAGAGGAAAGGTATGTCATTAGGACCTGAAGTTCGGCTTCTAGATGACTCTGGAGAACTGACTTGTGGCAGCTGGGCCATGACTGACAACAAACAGAAGACAAATCAGCTCCCTCTCTGTGCAAGTCTCATTCTTGTGTCTGACTCTGTAGCAGGGCAGTGGGAATATTTGGTTTCCTTGGTTTTCTGCCCTTTTGGTCTGCAGCACGTGCAACCCATGCTCCATCTTGCACAATATTGTTGGTTGAGGTCATTGCAGTGCAGTGGCAGGAGATTGCCTAACTTGTGCATGTCACTGTTCTTTCCCATGTTCACCTAGTAGTTACTTGTCTGGCACTTGAGAGAGAAACACATAGGTTTCAGGAGGAAAGGGTTTGGAGCAGGTACAGTGAGTATGCAGACCTGGTAAACAGTAGGGAAAAGCAGCTATTTTTTCTCTCTCCCTGTGAAAAACTAATGGGAAGAATACGAAGCCAAAGCTTGTCTGGTTAGACAGATGATCAGCGTGGTGGAGGTGATAGAAAAGGTGTTTGCACAACGTGAGAATGTGCAGACTTACTATGAAAAAGATCTGAAATACAAGCTTAAGGCATTAACATTTTTATTCTGCAAACTGCACACACTAAGTTGCTTTGTTTGCAGTTATGTGGTGAGGTTAGGCCTGTGATTGTAGCAAAATTGTGGAGGCAGCCGTAATGTGGCCATAGCAACGTGAGTAAGCTGTATCTTCAACCTGTAGGAATGTGACCAGTTTTGGGTGAGGTGTTATGGACACAGAACAAAGAGAGACTTAAAAGATGAAAATTAATACAGATGATGACCAACTGTGTACCCAAAAGGAAACAATAGCACACCAGAAGGCAAAAAAACTTCATAATATTTATCAAACAATGCTGAAGAAAATCAAAATATAACAAAAAGTGAGCCATTGAAATTAAAAAGAAAATATAAGAGAGAGACAACTTCCAAAGGCTGATAGCTCTGCAAAGCTCTCAGGTCTCCAAAGAGAGATAGGGTCACATTATGCAAAGATAATGCTTCAATTAATTGCTAGTTTAACAGTGCTCTGGAGTGCCTGGCAGCAGCTACTATCAGCTACTTAAGGAAGACTCAAAGAAAAAGAAGAGGATAAGTATTTTTAGAGAGATCTTTCCCTTAAGACAGTCCCCTGCCTTCTGACTGTCAGCCATTTAGGAGTTCTCTGTAGTAAATGCTGCATTCAGAACACAGCTCTGAACACATTCTCTGCCCTGTGGATTTGATCGTTTTTTAATTCAGTGTCACATTTACACTGGGTGTGCTCTTTGGAGTGAGGTGATTTCAACAGTTTACCTCTGCATGTGAGGCTGATGTGCAGTATAATCACAAGCAGTCAGAAGGCATCAGGAGCTGACTTGCATTATAGCTTGGTATACTATAACTACAGTATGGTGACATGAGGTTGTCGTGGCATTTCTCTATGGTTGGTAATGATGACAGCCAGCAATTCACTCTTCTCATTAGAGTTGCACAAAAATTCATAATCAAAATTAAAATCCAGTTTTTCTCAAGAATTCTTGTTTTCACACAAGTCTCAGCAAAATTTCCCTTGTTCATCCACACCAGCCTTCCTTCTCTCCAGCCTATCTTATGGCACTCAGAGACAGCCTGCTTCTGTGCCTGTAAGACTTTCTTCTTGAGGATCATCCAGCCCTCTTTGATCCCTTTTCCCTTCAGGACAGACTCCCAAGGGACTCTTCCTGTCAGTGTTCTGAACAGATCAAAGTCCACCCTCTGGAAGTCCAAGGTAGCAGTTCTATTGCCCCCTCTCCTGACCTTGCCTCTATAGCAAATATCTGTAAGTTAGCTGCTCTGGCATAATAAATATCTTACCACAATACTAGAACTATCACCAAGAAGAAACAAAACTTTAGATGCCCACATGTAACCCAGGACAAAGACTTACTATTACATAATGTCTATCTTTGAAATTATAGCTGTTAATAAGTAGATTTTATTTTTCTTCTGGCTTCTAGAGCAGTTCCAAGTTTTAACCTCAGCTGTTGCTTTGGGAAGGGCTTTCTGAATGGTACCATCTGTCTGTCACCCATTACTGCTCAGTCATATGCAGCTGTGAGAATATGTCCTAGAACAGCAGGATATTGTATTGCATTTAGTTTTCGAGCTCTTTTTCCATTATATTATAATGTCTTATAATCTCTTCCTGCTTTCCTGGTAGTTTAACAGTTGTTTTGAAAAACTGTATGATATAAATCTGTGCTTGTAATTCTTTAACTGTAAAAGATGTATTTTTGTCCACTTTTTATCTCGTCATTAACAACACTGGGATCCATTTTATGTAAATTACTGTGGTGTGAGTTTTGGATCTCATGAATGGTACAGTCTCAGAATATACTGAGTAATATAACACGTAAATCCCCTTAATATGCCAACTGCCTATTTCTATCACTATCCATGAATGAGCATCAGTAGTTCATAAAATCTGAGTAGTTCAGTCTCCTTGCAGAAGCAAACGTGCATCATAATACAAATACAGCGATCTTATGAAGATTGTATGGTTTTACCTGTATATTGCTTTTTGTCAAGATGAACCCCAGTTAGTACAAACTTCTTAGCACTACAATCTGTGAAAGTCCTATAGCTAGGTTTGTTAGTCTGCTGTCTGTGCAATGCATAACATCTCATTAAATTTAATGGCATGGCTACACAAGCACTTCAGACTCATTGCATGATTTTATATTTGTTTAAAATCACTTTTGCCCATAGAATTTCACAAAAGAACTTTGCAAAAATACACTTGAGAGTTTAGCAGAGTGGATAACTTCATGCTTTCCAACAGAAATATGTAGGCTTGGACCAGTTTTTCAGTATACCTGAATTTTATTGAGACTTGAATTTGGATCTGCAGTTGGATACTCAGGCTGATCAACAAAGGAGAGCTTTTCTCTACAGAAATATTGCACCTACTGGACCACTGAATTAATGGTTTCATTTAGTGACAGTGGTGCAAATTCTTTTGTGTACACGTCTGGAATCATCAAACCCTGCAAGGAACTGATTTAGTATTAATGAATTTAAGACATATTAAAACCTAATCAAGGATGTACACAGGGGATTTTGTTATAATATAAATACATTTTAAAACATATATTTAGATAAACAAATGCAACTTTGTGTACACGTGAGCAAATATAACAAATTTATACTGAAGTCATTCTTCAGGTCTTTCAACCTATTTACAAGAGCTGCTATATTATGCTTAAATTTACTGTAATTTAGCTGTATGCTGATCAGTCGTTTGCATAAGACAGAATAAGACAAGGAGCACAACTAAGATTTATAATAATTGAGAATGCATCAGCCATTATGTCTTCTGTTTCTTGTAAACTTTAATAATTAGCGTGAATTAGCAGATGGCCCCAATTCTTTTTAAACTACTGTAGTAAAAAATACATATTTTTTAGTCCCCCAATACAGCACCAAATATTTCTGCTTCTGGTCCCACCGTTTCCTTCTTTCTGACTTACTCTCTCTGATTTATTTCTATTCTCCTACAAGTTGAAAGCAATTGTCACTCTAGACAGAAATACAAATAAGTAATTTCTGTTTCATGCTTAAGCATGCAGGCAAAGGACTACCTGAGTTCACTCTGAATCCGTCTATATTCCATGGTCCAGAAATTGCACTGATTCGGATTTCACTGGGGTCTTGCTTACACAGGAGGACTTCCCATTATATCACTTCTTGTTAGCATACCAGTTCCTCAGGTCTTACTGTCTACAGAAACATACTTGTTCCAAAGTCAGAGTATCACCCAGGAACAAGAATTTAAGAGGTCTTCAGTTATAGTCACACGTAACTGTTGGTAACGTTTCGGTAGTACTTTCTAATGTACCAGTTGCAATCACCATAATAACTACAATACAGAGCAAATATTTCCCAAAATCTGATGGATGTAGAACCTGGGAAAATCCATATGTACAATATAAAGTAGGGTAAGTAATCAGTGCTTTCATCACTGTGCTATGACCTGAAATACCAAAGTAATCCTAAAAATCCTAGAATATATAACTCCTAGAACATCTTAGGGGACAGAGAATGGCTCTCACAGAAGACAATGCCAAGAAATCCAAAGCTAATAGTCATTGTTGGTATGTTCTAAGTTGGAGGTTTCACTTTTATCCTCTGGGAGTATGATCAGAACACACAGCTCTCTGACCTCTACAGGCAACCAGTGAAA
>PPHD01025588.1:0-11723 GCA_002909625.1 Bambusicola thoracicus
TAGACCCCATTTAAGGGCTGACTTCCAAGGATGAAGGATCTTTATCTGGAGATCCTTCCTCTTGGAGCCTTTCTGTGAGCCCAGGACATGGGTAAGATCTTTATTTCATTTCTCCTTTGTAATGCGATAATCTCTCTAGTTCAATACCTGTATACCTGTTTGCCATACAGGATGTCTAATAGAACATTTAATATAGCATTTAATTATGTATGAAAAATAGTGGATAACTGGTTTTATGTGGTTCTTGATTCACTTTCTCATGTGGCCTGGATGAACACACTTACCAGTATTATTCCCTTCCCTTTAACTTTGCTGGAACATAATGTTAGTGAAGCTCTTTTAACCTCTTATGATTCAACTGCTACGGAAATGCAAAATATTTAATTGAAAGAGAGGGAACAACCTCAGTACTTTGTATTTTCGTAACTGATGCTTCTGCTTCTCAGATGCAGTAAAACATTCACGATGCTATACCAGTATTGTCTTTATGTCGTAAATCATTCAGTTTAAAATTCAGATTGCTTTTGATACTAGATTTTCTGCTAATCCATGCTTTAATAACCCAAAACAGTGAAATAAAGCTGCTTTGAAGTTGATTTATGAGGCATTTTGCACGCTTCACTAGATTTTATATAATGGATTATACATTTAACAGAAGAATATATAACTGCAGAAAGCAGAGTTTAGAAAGCTGTTTTTCTGTATTTTCCTAGTCAGAACTGAATTTTGTACATAAACGGTACCATCTGTTGTGTTAATCAACTGAAAGAAATATAAATGAAGACTACATTCAATTATGTATGAAGTGATTACTACCTTTTTTCCAATCAGAGCTACCAGTAACACATCAGTATTCATCATATAATTCAACTGAAATGAACTTACTCATCCCTGAAAACATGAATTGTACCACTTTCATCTGAAATCAGTCCAAATTGCAGTGGCTTATGCAGCTGAAGCAAACTAGCAGGGACAGCACCTTGGTCATCTGTGCTTCTCTGTTGTGTGTCTGTCAGCTCAGTAAAAGCTGGATTTTGGCCAGTTGCTTATCTGTCTAGTGAGTATCTGAGCATAATTCATCCTCAGGTTTAAAGGAGGTATGTAAACAAGGGTAAACCAAGACCCAGGGCTTTTCTGATTTACCACTCTGAAAGGAAGTTGTCACTAATAAAAAATACCCACTTTCTGTATTAATTTCTCAGGAGCAATTAAAAAAGTGGAAATTTAATAGGCAACATGAAGCAAAAAAGTACAGGGAAAAAAATCATTTACTCAGGGTTTGAGAACCAGTCTCTTATTTAATAAAACAGCAATTTTCACTGCTTGCTTTTAAGTTAGTAAGAAAATACATCAGTCTGATGGTGTTAACAGCATCTGCCTCGAGATTTTGGATCAGATCAATGTTGTGTAACACATCTTCACTGACTTGAACAGCATTGAAGCCATAAATGGTTCATCCTAGAGTTTATGTAATTCTCTGGTTTGTAACAAAAGCATCCTGCTATCTTTTACATAGGAAAGGCAGAATCTCTTGCTTGGAGCAACTGAAATAATGTTGGAAAAGAGAAGATATGAAGTTGTGCCCTGACCGGAGAACTGGCAACTGAAGCATTATCATGTACTGACTATGCTGTCAGGTGCCCCTATTAATGCTCATGGTGCAGCTGAGTGCAGTTTTATGTCAGAAGAAGAAAACAGTATGATAAGCAACTGCTTGAAATATTTTAGTCACATGGATGCTGTGTTTTGGTATTTCAAGGAAAATACTGTTTATCATCTTATCAAGGAGATTATCTTTGAAATGTGAGTTGCATATTTCCCTGTTGCTCTTTGCTTGCAAATGACATGTTGATTGGTATAATTTTTAGCCTCTGGCATGAAACATACATGAATCCACCAAACAGTTGGACTTGACAGCCTCATGGTGTGGTTTTTCTATGGGGAAGAAGCATTTAGGAATTTTATGATTTTTCTTTTTTCATCTGGGGAAGTGCTGTTGTACTGAAATCAAAACATATCCTGTTCAGCTAATTTTCTGCTGGCTCCTTATTCAGGATGGAGTGTAGGAAAAAACTCATAATGTGGATATCCCTCAGAAGATATAGCAGTCTGGTTGTTCGAGTAGTCAAATACAGTTGACCCAGTTTCAATCTGCCTAGTTCTGTAACTAGTAAAGACAAGTAAATGTTTCTCCCATATTCTTGGAGATTCATAAACTTAAGTCATCTGGAGGTGAATGTAGGTGATTTGAAATTTTTGATAGAACTGTCATGCCTACAGTCTAGAATCTTTTTGTGCCAAAGTATGCTGGAGCCTCTACTTCGCACTTGTTCATCCAATCATTATCACTTCTCTATTCCTAACAATGTTTTTCTTCCTGCTGGCATCATTCAGTAAAGTTCTTCCTGAGTGTTCTTCCCATGCTCCAGTCCATCTCCACTTGATTATCCCAGGGATTCTGCCTGCCACTGTGAAGAAAAGTGGGGTTTTTTTTTTGCCATTTTCTTTTCTTTGCCTTCAGTTTATTTTTACTTGAAGTCACCAATCTTGTTTATGTGAAGACCCAGTTCAACAATTTAATAGCTCCTATCTGCCCCTCCTCTGGACAGAATTGCCAAAGGTTTCTCCTTTAGACTACAGCATATGTTCACAAAAATACTTAGGCACTCAGTTTCAACTCAAGCATGAGCTTGGCAAAACCTGTAAGAATTCAGGACTAGTTAGTAATAACGTGGAGAACAATATTTTTGTTATCCATATCTAGATTTAGGTATGGATTGTCCCCACTTTCCTGTTCTCTCTTATAAATGACATTATATGCAGAAGTAACTTTGTCATCTTAAATCTTGAGCAGTATTTACCAGAATCTCCAACTCTACTAAATACCTGAGAGGTAAATGTGATACAGTTCTTCTAAAAATCTTAAATCTAACAGTGTGATCTATGTGGGAAAATGTACATGCCTAGATCCACCACTTCTGCAGTTTACCTAAACAGATCAAACTACTCATTTGAATTATTATATATGACAAGTTACACCCACTTGTGTTGAGGCAGAAGTGGAAGGACAAGTTTTCATGGGCTAAAATGTGGTTATCTTAATAATCCTGTATCATTTTTAAATTATCTGAATCTAAAAGTCAGCCACTCCTTTTCCCTTGTGTAGATATAATTGTCATCACAGGCTATGCTGTACCTAGCAAGGCAGTACATAACAACAGGGCAGCTTTAAACCATTTGCATGGTTGTTCATATCCACCACATGTTGGTATTCCATTCTCAAAGCAGATTTTATGTCCATGAGATAGGTACTTCCTGGAGGAGCCTAACCTCCCCAATCCCCTAAAGATGAGTTCCAGATGCCCTTGACCCCTCATATTCTGCACCATCCCAAAGTCCTGTAGTGTCTACCTAGCACCTTGAATTCTAGCGGTGTGTCCTTTGGGCTAGACTCTAGATAGAAACAAGGATCCCCCTCAACATTCTCACTTCTGGGGAACTTGACAAAATAAGTTGATGTGAACTCAGAAATATTGTTCAAACAAAGAGTGTCTTAAGGATGGTCTTGAATACACTGATTACTGCTTTGGTCACAGTGGACTTGTCTATCCAGTGCTGGTTAGCCACTGGCTAGTAGGGGGTGATTCCTAAATTTCTGTGAAAGGATGGTAAAGAAATGGAGCCAGTTCAAGGACACTCTTCAAGCGGTGCCCTTCCGCATCTGAAACTTTTGCACCCACTGTTGATTATACCATCTGTTATGACTATGCAGTTCCATAAGCCTGAGATTGTCTTGCCACCATTAGTTTTTTACTCAACTATGCACAGAAACTGGAGCACTGAGCTCTTCTTCCTCGGTGAAGGGGGCTGAGCTCTTCTTCCTCGGTGAAGGGGGCTGAGCTCTTCTTCCTCAGTGAAATGTGAGAGGACTGGAGGGCACTTTTTGTGGCATCTTCCTAGCACTGCTGCAAGTGCTTTGTTAAGCTTACTGTTCTTCTTCAAGTCTTCCTTGTGGTGTATGTTGTTCAACTGGAGAAAGGAGGTAGATTAGAGAGCATAAATCCTTGCTTCACTTAGCGATGGTACAAGCAATAACACTGAAAGGGCTTTCATGTTTGCTTTTTTTAATGAGTGATAAAGTTGATGAAGACAAACTAAGCACATAGTAAAAAGTAGGTCATGTGTAATAAGCGTTCCCATCAGCAAAAAATGGCAATTTTGTTGCATCACTTCAATATATAAAGTTATCCTGGAATATACAGCAGTTTTCAGGCATGTTATGCCATAATAAATTGTGTTCAGCTGAGTAAATGAGAAAACAGAAGGAGTAGAGTACTATATCTGAAAGTATCCAAGAATCTCAGAGATGAGACAGTATAGACGTGATTTCATCTAATCAAAGAAACTGAAACAAACTGATCACTGATCATTAAGTGTAAGTTTTAAAACAATAAAAGATGCTCACAATATCATTGTCAGTTTGGGAAAATTAGTTATACTCATTAGGTAATGTGCAAAAAGAAAGGATAGGACAATCTTGTTAAGGTTCATAGATCACCTGTGATCAATATAGGGAACAGTAAACTCTTCATCATTTCTTACTTTATAGTTCACAAACTAAATTTTTCTATTAATAGTTTTTTCTATAGTGTTAATCAATGACATTTTTGACTGCCTCAAATGTTATAAATTCAGCTGTGTATCAACTTATCAACTTCTGTGGTTTAAAAACAGCTGCTCTCAACTTAATCAGTATTTCCAAAGGTCACTAATAACTATAAGAACTCTACTTGAGGCAGATATTAACTGGTAGTATTATATTTTCCCTTCTGTTTTCTATAGACTATCTAATAACATTATCAGCACAAAATTTTACCATTTTACTACTTTCAACAGCAGTGAATGCTGTTTAAGGGCCTTGGAAGTGGCCATACCTAGAAAGATGTTTCCACTTTGTTAATCTTGTGTATGTAATAGCATTTTGTATTCAAACAGTTTTTTTCTTATTGAAAAGACAAAGGTAGCAAAGAATAATAATATATGTTTCTATTGTTATTTAAGTTTCAAGCTGTAATATTCACAATCCATTCTATTGAGAACATAGAGTCAACCAAGAAACAGAAGTGATATTCCCTTCAATAAGAAACATATACTGGAATTTTTGTGGAATGTTTTAAGGGAATTAGAGCATTACAGTTTATATACAAGTATGGTGTTTGCTTGTGCAATGAATCAATAAAACAAATCAGTAAAATCCAAGATGATCCACAGGGTTATGTAGGACAAACAATACTGGTCTTCAAACATTTTAATAATATTATCATATAAAATTTTAATGTTGGCTTTCAAAAAACAGTGACCAACTCCCTTTATCGTTAGTCTTTACTACAAACAATAACTCATATCCTATAGAAAAGACTACTGAGGGAGGTACAACCAATTATTCCATGGTCAGATTAGTATTTTTTTATTAAATATATATCCCTAGGGAAAAAAAAATAGCATGATTGAAAACAGCCCTCACAAACAGGAATAATGTTTAAGCAGAGAAGAGAAATGGAGAGTACCATCACGAGGAGAAAGAAAAGAGGCAGAAAAGCAAAGAAGAGCAAAACAGTTATTTCATTAAACTTTGGAAATGTTATGCTGTAATACACCAAATCTACTGAATTCTAATACATTCATGAGAATGAACGCAAAAGAGTTAATTTTAATTAGTATGTTATATACAGTAACATGCTATTATCTTCACGTTATCATGTTGCCTTAGCTCACCTTAGCTCACATTCCTGCCTCCTATTAAATCACCATGATTATTTTTAATTCTAGACTCTGTGCTGGTTGTATTGTGTCCTATAGTTCTCTGTACAAATACCCAGGCTGCTTATAATGACACTATGCTGTTTTTAGATTTAAACTTCTCAGATTTTTCTTACTTCAAGTATGCATTTGTATTTGAAAGTGTAGGGAGAAACTTTCAAGCAGTAGTTACTTGCCATTTTTAAGTTAACAAGCTTTTCAGCTACAAAAGCCTGAAGTGTATATTTAAGTATAAGGAAAAAGTGTTTATGAAATGTACCTATTGCATGCATCACATATGCCTTAATATTGTTATTGATGTTGTTATTGATTCAAGATGACATTTTAAGTATGTAAATTCTGAACTCACAGCGCTGTCAATAACTAGATGAACATAAATTTAAAAAAAAACAACCTCAAAAGTGTGATTTTTTTTTTTTAATTTCAAGACCTAGAAAAAACAAAGGGCAATATTCAGAAAGCAGGAGTTTAAACACAGTATTTGGATGAAGAGCTGTAGATCTCTTACTTTCCAAAACATGCCTGCTTCCTTCAGTTTCCAAATACAGAATTTCAAGTTACTTTTTCACTTTCTAATCTGTCTGTAAAATGTAATGTTTATTAAGCAATTGCAGGAAAATATGTTGGTTTCAAATAACACATGAAGCCACATGTAACAGAAGTGTCTGAGCTGGAGTAGGAGACAAAGTCAACATATTCTTGCTATGGTTGCTACAGAATTCGTATTTGGAGTCACTTTGGTCATGCCAGGCATTTAGAGCAGTTTTGCTTTTCTTCCTCTTGTGAACTCCAACAGCAAGAGCACCTGTGGCTTTAAGCCAAGAAGCGAGGTCTGTGGATAAGCCAGAACAACACTGTGGCATGTCTCCCTAAACTGGCTCCAGTGCTTCTTAACTCAGGTATGGGAGCAATGCAGGAAGCTGAAGGATCTTCCACAGGCATGCCTCCTCTTTGCATGTGTGCGGGTTGTGATTCATCATGGTCACATGGTTGTTCAGTCTTGCCAGTATAAGCCTGGGCTGTATGATTCCTGTAAGAGCCTCTGTCCCTCCACCAGAAATTCCAGTATCCAGTCTCTATTACAAGCTGGAAAACAAAGACTAAGCAATAAATTAAACAGAGCAATATTGCAGTTAAAAGCTATTTGAATAAACATTAAAATGTATTGGAGTTGATTACCACTAAACAAACAGCTGCTTGTTCAGCCCCCAGTCTAAGTAGAGTTGGTAAAAATAATTCAGTTACTTAGGTTATGGCAGGAGAATCTAACCAATGTATCAGAGTTATCCTTCAAAAGGTGTCCTGTTCTCACAAAGCATCCCACAGCTACTCAGCCCGGGATTTCAGATACAGTTCTGAAATGGAGGTTTAATGAAAATTTTGGAAATAAGAATCATCAAATGGCTTAGGCTGGAAGGGACATTAAAGATCATTTGGTTCCAACTCCATGCTGTGGGCAGGGCTGCCACCCAACAGACTGGGCTGCAGAGGGTCTCATCCAACCTGGCCTTGAATGCCTCCAAGGATGGGACATCCACAACTTCTCTGGACATACTCTTCCATTTCCTCACTACTCTCTTGAGTAAAGAATTTATTCCTAACATCTAACCTAAATCTCTCCTCTTTTAGTTTAAAGCCATTCCCTCTTGTTTTATCGCTATCGGACCATGTAAAATGTCGGTCCCCTCCTGCTTATAGGCTTCCTTCAAGTACTGAAAGATGGAAAACCAAATACACCAGAGTTAGTTCTGCTACACTAGTATTAATGTTTTCAGAATCTCTAGCTCAGAGAAAATTTGTTTTCCTACTTCTTACTGTCAATAAATGCAGCAGAGAATAAGGTAAAGTCTAAGGCATCCAAGGTACCTCATCCAGGCTTTTGGCTCTTATTGTCAATACACCATCAACACCCAAGTGTTTAAAAGTCTCTGGAATTGACCTACTATCTTCAGCTAAGGCCAACCATCTGTTGGTCTAGTATGGTCACTGTTTCAGACAACATCTGCAGAAGCCCTAACTGATAACTGGTTATTTCATCTGTAACAGCACATAAATATGACTGAGCTTCTGTTGCAAGAGACTCCATAAGCTGTATGCTCATCCTGTTGGAAACTCACTGCAGGTGCTGAATGAAAAGCAACAGTGCACGCCTTGAGATAAATCAGGTGCCAATGAGCCAGAAATACTCTTAAATCTAGTACAGAAACCATCAGTTCTTACCCGGAGAGTAATCATTAATTAACCCTAAAAACTTCTGTTCTTCAAAGCTATAACTTATCATGCTGCCTGTTCTGTGTAGAAGACCTTTTAATTTACTTTCTCCTATTACTCAGCTCCTCACTGAATAATTACATATTCTCTATCATGCTGCTGTTTCAGTTCCCTGAAACAAGGGCTTGATGTTACTTTATAGATGTTGATACAGTAGCCCACCTGTAACACTGTAAAATTTAGGGTTTTCTTTTTCATCTACTTTCAGCACCTTTCTACTTACAGAACAAATGTTGAATGTTACCTCAGAAATCTCTTCTGAAATGTTTTAGATCTTGTTTATTTCAAATAAATCTTATTTCTTATTTGCCACATAGCAAAGGGGGGTGGTGTTGCTATATCGTGGAGCTTCCCATCTTTCTGGGGTGCATTGACAAAGCTTCGGTATGCAAGAGGGAGATGCAGAGTTCTCTAATAACTTGTGTTGGCTTTATTTATGGCCATATGTTTTGCAGGCAATTCTGGCATGCCCTCAGAAAAGCCACCAGGCAGGTTTGGCTTGTTTTCATCCCAAGCTGGCTTGAGGAAATGCTTCCAGTCTTTACATTAATAAGCTTTGCAATGTTCCAACAAGTTTCAAACCTCATAAAAAAAAATCATCCCTGTCGTTATCAATTGTCCTTCCTCTGTCTTATTTCTCAAACAGGCAAACTGGATTTCCATGTAACAAGCATTGCTTCCTTTGACGTGTTCATAACTGTTGTATGTGGGCACAGAGCAGATCCCACAGGCACGGGAAGCACCAAACATGCGCACAGCACGCTGGCAGGGCTCTGACACCGGGGTGGGAGCACTCGTGCCCTCACGAAACATTGGGAAGGCATACGGAAACCTCTCCATGAAGAGAGTCATTGGAACAGCCAGCGACCAGCGAAGAACAGCGCGGGCAGGGCAAGGCAGGGCCGCGGAGCGACGCCTCGCCCTTCTCCACAGGCGGCGGCGGGGATGGGCGGCGCATGCGCGGTGCGGCGCTGGTGGCGGGGCGGGATGGTGGCGCCGCTGGAGGGCCCGAGCTGCAGGTCGGTGGCGGAGCCGGGCGGCGGGGGGGAGGCGGGGCGGACGCTTTCCGACGCTTTTCGCCTGTCCTCGTCGTCGTTGCCGCCACTGTCGCCGCTTCCGCCCCCGAGCTGACGCGGTTCGGGGCTGTTTCGGCGCTGGCCGCGCGCGGAGTAGCGGGCGGGGGGCGGTCGCGGGCGGCTCGCCGGGAGCCCCCTGTGGAGCCCCCCGAGATGTCCGTAGGTGTCGGGAGAGCGGCGAGCGGGTGGACAGGGCAGCAGGGCTGGCCGCGACACTGACGTGCCCTGTGCCTTGTGCCTCCCCGCAGGCGGCCGCCCTCTGGCTCCCCATGACAAGCAACCAGGAGGATTTCTTCAGGGACTACCTCAAGATGTTGGCGAACATCGTCATTCTGAGCCTGCTCATCTCGGTCTCTCTGGCGTTCTGGATCGTGTCCATGACTGCGAGCACTTACTACGGTGAGTCCAAAGGCCGCGGCTGATCGGCTGGGCCTGCAGCCAGACCCCCCCCTATCTCCCCCCTGGGGACAGGGTCTGAGTCTGGATGAGGCATCTGTAGGGCCTTCCCAGCCTGAGTAGAGGTGGAGGTCTCAGCAGGATCTGTGCTGTCCTGTAGTGAGAGTAAGGATGATGGGTAGTGAGGGGTGCTCCGGCCTGCAGAAGTTTTAGAAATGCATCTGGAGGCTTTGAATAGGGCATGTGGGGATGTGTGCTGGGGCACAGGGGAGAGAAGCAGGAATCAGTGCAGCAGGAGAGGGATGCGTATGGGGAGTTGCTGAGGTGGGTACATATGGTCAGCTCTGTTGAGGTAACCCAGGTGGGCTGTGGGTTGTGTACGGTTGCAGGGACAGAAGTAGTCTCTGTGGACTGTCACTTTGGTTAAGGTCTTTTTTTGTCAACAGTAAAATACAGATGCAGCAGTGCTGCCTGCAGCATCTGTTCAAACCTTGAAGAGTTGAACAGCTTTCCTGGGCAGGTGAACAGCTGTCCCTAATGCATCAGCTGCTTTGCCGCAGGAGGAGCTCGGATGTCACTGCAGTGCCACTCAGTGCTTAGGGATGTAGTAGGAGAGTGCCCAAGTGCTTGTTGTCACTGTGGATTCAAAGGCAATAAAATAAATACCCCGCCAGTATGTGCCCACTCTTGCAGTGGCTACTGAATGTCTCTGCTCAGTGCTTTCCAGTGCTTCAGTTTTTAGAATGGCAATACTCTCAGATAAACAGTCTGATTTTTTGCATGGTTCTGTGTGAAGCCAGGGGTTGGACTTGATCCTTACAAGTCCCTTCCATCTCAGGATGTTCCATGATTCTAATTGAACAGAATAAAGGGGCACTCGTTCCATACAGGATTCTCTTCCCCATCAGGGTGATACGAAATCAGGTATCAGATGAGCGCAGGTTGTGTCTACAGCACAGCATGGAACCGTGTCAGGGAGAGTCAGGTGGGGGTTAAGGAAACGTTCTATGCCAGAAGGTGGTGGGCATGGAACAGACTGCCTGGGGCAGTGGGCACAGCCCTGAGCCGTTGGAGCTCAAGGAGTGTTGGCCCTCAGATGTAGCGTTTTGATTTGGATGGTGCTGTGTAGAGCCAGGAGTTGAACTTGGTGATCCTTGTGGGTCCCTTCCAACTTGGAATGTTCTGTGACACCTCCACTTCACTTTGTGAAGAGATAATTGACACAAAGCAGGTGTACAGAAACAGGCTTGACAAACAGGTTTGGTTAATTATTTTAGGGCTAGCAGAGTTGGTGTCTTAGTTTCAGCTGGGGTGTGATTGTTTTCTTTAGAGTGTCTGGTATGATGCTATGTTTTGGTTCTGTGTATAAAGTTGCTTCTAAGCAGTGATGTACAGAGCCAAGGACTTTCACAGTGAAGGACCCAAGATGCTGGAAGGAGCAGAATTAGGACAGCTAACTTAAACTGGCTAAAGAGATACTCCATAACATGTCATCAAGCACAAGTTTTGAAGGAGTGAGAATTCATCTTCCATTGCTAGCTGGGCATCGGTCAGTGTTCAGTGAGCAATTGCTTGTGCAACACTTGTTATGTACATTCATATATGTGTATATATATATATATATTATGGCCATGACTATTATTTTCTTCCTTTCCTCTATCTTAGTTTTATCTCAACCCACAAGTTCTATGTTTTTTTCCCCAGTTCTCTCCTCCATCCCACTAGGAAGGAGAGGGGTGAGCACATAGCTGTGGTTCTTAGCCAACTGCTGGATTAAGCCACCACAGTCAAATTTAAGCAGACTCATAACAGTACCATTCTTGCACATCTGCTCAATAGGTATAGCTCTCGCAGCTTCTCCACTAATTAAGGTATTCCTGCTCTTGCTATGTAACAGGAAGGTTTAGGGTGGAGAACCCTGATATCACGTGAATCAGGGGCTAATGGAAGTGAGGAGACTGGAGACAAATCCTCTTTTTTGCAGAGGATTATGGAACAGGGACATGGGACATCTGGTTTCCATTTGACCGAAACTATGGAAAGACCTTGATTGTGAAGGGGAATTAAGCATATAGTAGGAGTGGGCTTAATGAAATAAGAAAGGGAATTGTGATGTGGTGCTTTTCTTTGAGTTTTTGAGCCAGCTGTTGGCTACTGGGC
>PPHD01025589.1:1370-11723 GCA_002909625.1 Bambusicola thoracicus
TTTTTTTTTTTCTTTTTTTCTTGCTTTACCCCTTAAGGGGACTCTGATTTTTTGCTTTTTTTTCAGAGCTCTGAATCCAGCTGGCCTTTTGCAAATGCTTATGAATGACAAAGAATGGTCAACAGTCCAAACCAAACTTCAGGCTCATGGCTCAATACCACAGAGGTTCTAGAGTTTTGCACCAAAAAAATAATAATAAAAAAGGAATAAATTTTTCAACATAGAAAATGCTATGTTCTCTCCCTGCTCTCAGTCTCAGGAAGAGCAGAGTAGTTTTCTTGAAATCAAAGAAATAAAAAGAAGGAAAAAAAGGAACGGCCTGAGGTAAGAATGTGGCATGAAAAATGTTAGCCTAAATGGTTAACATATAGAGAAACTTCATGCAGCTAAAGACAAGGCTTTAATGGGAACTCTCAGGAAACCTTATCCATAGGTGTTGCAACCTGCTGTGCCTCTAATTACACATTTTAGCAACGCACACCATTGCTGAACAGGGAAAAAAAGGAGGTGAGGAAAAGTTTCTCCTGGGATTTTAACAAGCTGGAATACTTTGGTATGTAATAATGCCTAGTGGTCATCATGCACAAAAAAATCTTCACATCTTTCTCAAGATTTTTGATGACAGAGAATAATAGTGACCATGAAGGAATCAATCTTCATCCCTTCATCACAGGGGGCTGAGGGACTTGTGGTGCCCAGGAACTTCATAGAATCATCAAATCACAGAATAGCCAGGGTTGAAAATGATCATCTAGTTTCAACCTCCTGCTATGTGCAGGGTCGCCAACCACCAGACCAGGCTGCCCAGAGCCACATCCAGCCTGGCCTTGATTGCCTCCAGGAACAGCAAGGGATGCCATTTCTACAAGGCTTCCATCCCCCCTGGGCCCCAACAGCCTTAACATATTGTCTCACTTTGTGCATATGGAATAACCTAAGGATTGGGTTATAGGTGAGTTGGCAGTGCAGGGGTAGCATGCAGGGACCTCTGCTGCAGTGGGAAAGGCGAGGGGAAGTATCAAAGATGGTATGCATCTATCTGCATGTGCATGTGATTAGAGCATTTTGGGATCACATGAAAGTGTTAGAAATGTGTAGGTACTTAATGAGACTTCACACATACCTGTTACACTGCCAACATATATCCTGAATGTACAGTCCCTGACTACTTTCTTACTATATATTTTTAATAAATCCCCACAATACTGATTCTGATTTTGGTTTAAATCAGGTGAACGGAGAGGTTTTTATCCTGAAACAAAAATCAGTCTGACAGAAGGGTGCTTTTCTAGCAAAGCCAGGGTTCCTGTTGCTCCTCCTGAAATGCAGTATGTGACAAAGGACCTGATGGGATGCTCACTTCTGTGCCTGGTCACCTAATGGGGTAGATCCTCCTGGAAAATATGTCACATGGAAGACAGGGAAGTGATTAGGGACAAGGAATGAACAACTGACATATCCACCTGGACTCTGCTATGTTCCCCCACAACATCCTTTCCTCTAAACTGGAGAGAAATAGATTTGATGGATGGACTGTTCAGTGGATAAGGAATTGGCTAGATGCCCATTTCCAAAGATCAGAAGTCAATGCCTCTAAGTCCAGGCAACAGGAGGTGTCCCTCAGGGGACCCTTGCTGTTTAGTAACTTGGTGACATAAGACAGTGGGATTGATTGCATGCTCAGCCAGCTTTCAGATGACAGTAAGCTGAGCAGTACAGATGACACTTTATAGGGATGGGATGACAAGCAGAGAGACCTCGACAACCTTGAAAACTGGGCCCACGTGAACCTCATGAAGTTCAACAAGGCCAAGTGAAAGGTCCTGCACCTGGATCAGGGCAATCCAAAACTTGTATACGCTGAGTGACAAACGAATTGAGAGTAGCCCTGCACAGGTGGCCTTCGGACTACTGGTGGATGAAAAACTCAACATGAACAAGCACTGTGCACTTTCAGCCCAGAAGGCCAACTGTATTCTGGGCTCCATCAGAAGAGGTGTGGCCATCAGGGCGAGGAAGGTGATTGCCCCCCTCTACTATGCCCTCATGAAGTCCCATCTGGAGTACTGTGCCAAGGCCTGGGGCTCCCAGGACAAGAAAGATGTGGAGCTGTTGGAGTAGGTCCAAAGGAGGCCATGAAGCTGCTCAGAGGGCTGGAGAACCTCTCCTATGAAGAAAGACTGAGGAAACTTGGTTTGTTCAGCCTGCAGGCTCTGGGGAGACCCCACTGAGGACTTTCAGTACTTAAAAGGGGGCTACAAGAAAGATGAGGAGACTCTCTACCAGAGCGTGTAGTGTTAGGACAAGGGGTAAAAGCTTTAAACTAAAAGAAGGTAGACTTTGATTAGATATATAAGAAATTCTTTACTCTAAAGGTGGCTAGATACTGGAAAAGGTAGTCTAGAAAGTCTGTAGATGCTCCATCCCTGGAAGTGTTCAAGGCTAGGCTAAATGGGCCTTTGAACAACCTGGTCTAGTAGAAGGTGACTCTGTTCATGGCAGGGGTATGGAACTAGATTATCTTTAAGGTCCCTTCTAATACACGCCTTTCTGTGATTTCAAGAATCTGTGCTGCTAGCATCTCAGGTGTATGGGAGCTATTTCTTTGCAAACTGATCTAGTTTTCAGTGCTGCAGAAAAGGCTGGATTTTAACAGGGAATCTTGCAAGTGAAAAATAGGATAGAGTAGGCAAGACAGAACAGAAATGAGCAGCACACATGGAGGTGGAAAACTAGAGCTGAGACTCTACTGGAGGAAGGTGTGACTGAGAGTGCATGGATCAGTGATGCCATGGATAAGAAAGCACAGCAGCAGAGATGGCAATATGGGACAGAAATACTAACAGATAAGGAGGAAGAGATGAAGCAGAGCTGCTAACTCTAATGCTCAAAGAATAATAAGGAAGGATAATAATAAGTAAAATAGAAAAAAAGAAGAGGTGAAAAGAGAGGAAGAGGATACAAAGAAACACAGATTCCTTTTGCTGAAATAACGAGTACTCAAACAGAACATGAAGAAGAATAGATTTTACTTGAACTGTCTACAAAGCAGTTGTTGGAAGAATAGTTTTCTTGGAGAGAGAGGTGGACTCCCTGGTTCCGATAAAGCACCAGGAGAAGCAGTAAGCCGCCTGAGTAAAATATCTGGAGACAGAGTTAAGCTAATAAAGGAAGTTTGGGAGGTTAATAGTGAAAAGATTCTAGTGAAACATGGGAGGAACAGGACAATTCAGCACAAGGAAAACTGGGATCTGGGAGGGAATACAATGGAAAGTATTTCTCTGTATTTCCCATCTCTTGCATTTTTCCCTGCTCTGAACCAGGTCACACTTAATTTTGAATAGTTTTACCACTGAAAAGTATATCTGCTCAGGAAAATGCCTAAGTTTTATTCCAATGAAAAGAACATTGCTACAAGCTCATGTAAAATCTAACACTAAGTGCTACCCAAACACACCCTTGTATCATGATTTAGACCCAAAGCAACAAGAATACATAAATTATGGGACCAATGTTGCTGATGCTATCAAACAGATGACATCAGCAGATGACTGTTTCAGTGTGCACGTTTTTTGTTTTGGAAAGTGATTAACATTCCTGTAAATGTCAGAAGTAGTGACTTCAGATCTTTCTGAACCTGCATTTCTCCTTCAATATTTATATGTTATGCCATACCTAATATATGGTATAGAGGATTAGCAGTCAATTCAGTTTGTCTAAGATGTCTTGTCAGCAACAGCATCCATTTACTTATTGAAAGCTAACTGAGAGAAGTTAGTCTGTGCATTTATGAAATTTGTTTAATCAGTTATTTCATGCAACATCGCTGTTATATTTATATTGTTTTACATCAAAAAAGAGAAAAATACACTCCGCCAAAGATGACAAAAGATGACTACCTGGAGTGGATTGCTGCCCATTATTCTTCTACTGTATTTATTCAAATTCACCTGAATATTTCCATCAAAATAATTAGTGAAAGCAAAATGGGTACAACTGATGAGAAAAAAAAAATAAATAAAAAGAAACCTTAATTCCTTCTTTTCCTTTAGCTTTAATAGGTGCTGCAGGGCTGGTTAACGATCTCTGCCAATAATAGTACAAAAGAGAGATTGTCAGGGCAGCTCAGGAGGCCTGGAGCTCGTGGGCTGAAATCCCTACAGCGCATTAAATTCTGGAATTTCGTTGATGAAGCCAGGGTAGTGAATTTCCAACTTTTACAAGATCGAGAGGTTCTTCACATGGAGGAGACCACTACCAGAGCCAAGCAGCACCTCAGAAAAGAAAACACATGGCAGAAATTCTGGATGAGCTCAAGGTCAGGTGCTGCTCAAAGCTCCAAAACCAAAATACAGGCTAAAACTAATTTGATTTTTTTTCACTTCAGACAGCATGGTGAAACATTCTGCTTTCATTTATCACTTCTTGACAAAATGCCACAAGGTCCTAAAACTGCGTAATTGTATGAAGTGTACTAGAACTCCTTAAGCTGTCATTGTGAGGCTTAAAACGAAACACAGATCTGCTCTGAGTTTGGTTCCTATGGTTTAAGCCTGTAAAAAGGACACACCTCGTACTTGAGTACTGAAGGAATGGGAGGAGAACCACAGACTTACAGACAACAGAGCAGTACTAAACATCAGAATGACCACTGTTGTATATACACTAATATACAGACATGAGAGTTACAAAAAAAACATCTTTCAGTTGTGGGTGTCTGTTCATTATGCAATTAGGTACCCAAGAGACATTATGTGTTACTGAATGTCCCATAACTTCATAAGCCCTAAAGTAAGGTTATCTGTCAGTATCCTCCCTTTCCGCTTCAAGCAATACCTCATTTCAGGAGAGAATTAGCCATATTTTATACGCCCATACACAATGAACCCTGAAATGAGTATCCCTCATTCCCTACCTCATGTTCCCATTTCTGTCACTAATGTCCTTTACAAGGCTGTGCTTTTCAAGGCATCTGGGCACATCTGTTTTCTCTTTTCTTCCTCTATCCATTATGTCATCATCTCTAATATTTTTTTGCTGCATTGGTAACAGTCACTTTCTCATTTTTTCTTATTCTCCAGCTCCCTTTTTTGTGTTCTTTGGACTCCTCTCTAAGACCATATTTGTCTTTCTGGCATGTGCTTTCCTCCTCCCTTCACACCTCCACGAACCTCTTATATCCTGTGTCTGCAAAATTCATTCCCAGCACTCTGTGTGGTTTCCTTCCCTCCTTCTGTTTAATCGGGAAGAGGCAACTTCATTCAAAATATGCCACTCCTCGAGCCTAATAAAACCTACCTCTCTGTATGTCCTACTGCTCTTTATTCCAAAAGCCTTCCCTTCTCACATTCCTAGAGTACAAGTGCATTCTCTTTGATGGAACCAATCTCTCTGACTCTCCTGCCCGCTCTCGTTTTTTGAGCTCTGTATCACCTGGTGAGTTTTTCATGTCCTTCTATGATATTCTATACATTGTCATTATTCCACTGTCCTATTTCTTCAGTTCCTAGGAAAGACCTATTTCTCACAGGACAAAACTTGACATGAGCTGTCTAAGCACCTAACATCACCGCTGACCTCAACTATTTTTTTTGGAATTTATTTTAAAGAGCACTGAGGATAAGTAAGGTATGAGGTAAGACTTCTAAAGGTCCTCCGTGAGTAGCTGAAGTTTTATGTCACTTTGGCAAATGACACAGCAAGCTTGCAAACTAGCAGTTTTATAAGGCTGCTCTGTTTTCTTCATACAAGAATGGTTTTACAGATGCCACAGACACACAAAACCAGTTCTACCTTACCTTTGACGTGGCTTCTCCCATCCTCCAACAGTGGCACTACTATAGTGTTGTTCATATTCCCAGGTGATCTCACAGCTGTATAGACTACAGGTACCGACTGTACCACAACGGGTATACGGTGCACGTGACTCATTTTATTGGACTGCAAGTTCATGGGGCTTGAAGGTGGAACTGGATGGATAATGTGCAAAAATTGCTGGCCTCCGACACCAGATGCAGAGGCCACAAGAGGACCTGGACTTAATACTGATGGTACAGATGCTGCTGAGGATACCGACGTTATTACTGTGGGTGATGAAGCTGGTCGACTAGAAGAAGAAGAAGTAGAAGTAGAAGAAGGGGAGGAGGCTGATGCTGTCATGGAAACCGGTGAAGATGAAGCTGCTGTAGGGGACGACCTGGCTTTGTTTATCGATAAGTCCACTGGTTCAGTCTGTGTTTGGAAATGATCTGCAGACAATGAATCCTCCGGGGGATCTGCCTTCATGTTGTTTAGCAACAAGGGTACAGCTTCCATATCTGGGTAGTTGTGGACGTTTGGAGACTGTTGGGGAAGAACAGAAGGACGTATTTTTTAGTTACATAGGTGGCTAAAGGCAACATGAACACCCAGCTGCTAACGAGCACACACTAATCAGACAAGTTTGAAGAGGTTATTAAGAAAATCTATTCCTATTTCTTCGAAGGTGTCATGATTAACTGTACAAAATCATCCTCTTTCTTTGCAATATTCTAATTTTTTTTAGTAGCACGAATCTTAAAATTCCCACAAGTAACCACTATATATAGATAGGATATTTATTCTTTAAACTATGACTGTATTCTCCTGTGTCACCTCCAACAGAGATAGTCACCAGTATTTTTTAAACAACTTTCCAAATGCTTGAAGACTGTTAAGTTCTCCTGCTTGTCTACATTATTCTAGACCAGACAGACCTTGCTTCATCTTTCTGTCATAAGTGACCTTTGAAAGAACAAGTCTAATCACTTGTTCACTCTTTGCTGCAGCAATTCCTATTTGAGTTAGAACATCGTATATTCTCTCTCATTGTTATACTTTGTTTTTTGGTTTTTTTTTGAAAATTTATTTTATGTACTAATTAAGAGAAAAAAAAGGCCTGATTTTGCAAAATAGCTTTGTGCTGTAGGCTAACTCTTTCAAAGCTAGTTGGTCTAAATTTATTCTAGAATGGTGACACCTGTGATTTTTTATAGCTTTATTCTTTATTTTCATCATCAATGCAGTTAATAGAATTTTTGGATGGTAACACTGGGCCAAAGATAGATCCCTGGAGAAGCCCACTTGATGTATCTTCCTTTCTTGACAGCACATCATTAATAACTACCATACAAAAATGTTTTTTCAAGCAATTTGCAATAGGAAGAGCAAGGAAAGAAATGCCCATTGATAACCCAGTAGTAAGAGAAAGCTTAATATCTACCTGGCACAACACTGCAGCAGTGTTTCTCTGTGGGCACACGGCCACAGGCACACACAGTCCGTTCCCTACTGCAGTATGGAACCCAACACAGATCAAAGAAGCTTGCCACGCTACTTCAAACCCTGATCCAAAACAATTCTTCCATACAGAGATCTAATAAGCCATCTTTTTTATGGTACCTAAGCAGCTCCAAATGCATTCCCTCATTCTCTAGATCACAGTATTTGTGTGATTTCTAAAAATATTAAGGCAGACATAACCCAGAAATATTTCAGTTCACCCACTCTAAGTAGGCTAACAATCAAGGAAACAATGAATTTGATTTGGGATTTTTATAAGCTACTATGGTAAATATTTTCATTAAGAATCATCATTTTTGAGTCAGAGCCAAATTTCATCACATCACAGAATGAACTTCGACTGCAAAAGAAAAACAGAAGCATTAATATTAAAAACCATAATAACAACAGCCTAAGTGGATATTACCCCTAGCATTATGAAAGATGAGATGTTTAGTAGATCTCATTCATTCAGTTGATTTAGATTCATTCTTGGACCTAACATTTCCCCCCATTTGAAAACAAGAACATCTCTGGAACAGTACATCTCCTGCTCTATTCATATACAAATCAACTTAAAACAAAGAGACCCCAATTCATCCGGCCACAGACCCCACTGTTCTGCTGTTATACAAATAACAAAAACAGAATTTCATTTGCAAAGACAGTGGGGATTTCTGCTGGAAAAAAGAATGCGGCATAAAGAACAGGTCACTTTTCAAAGCATGTAACAAACACAAGAGGCAATGTCGTGAAGATTTCTTCTTCAGAAAGGTAGAAGAGTCTGTAATTGCTCAGTGACGACTGCTTACAACTTACCCTGAAAAACCTTACCCTGGATACTGCCAGTAATGAGATTCAGCATTAGGCACACTAAACGTGCAATGGTAAAGACAAAAGCATAAACATACATAGCACAAAGTGGGTTGTTTTTAAGGTCTGGACAGCAGCTGACAGAAGTCTTATACGTGCAATGGGCAAGCAGCCTGGTTCTGCCTAGCTGAAGAGACTGGTGGCAGAGGGAAGACAAGGTGGAAAGGGATACCATGCACACCGTATGGCAAAACCTTTAGAAGATCACATATCTTAAAGGCTTGAGAGAAGGGAGATAGATGGGATTAACCTATGTACAGGAGAGATGTAAGATCCCCATGCATCCCCTTGTGCACAGGGCTGGGCAAGCGCATGGTACAGCATTTAGAAGCAGTATGAATTGGCAGCTCCTGGTTGAAGAAGGGCAGATAAATGGGCAGTGGAGGAATCCCTGCATGTTGATCCAGGCTTCTCCTGGGTGCATGAGGCAGATCCCAGTGCCAGTGCTGCCTGCCTCAGTAGTATCAGGATCCCAGCAGGAAGAGCAAGAAAGGAACACAGACTTGTACAAAGCCAACGCCACCACTGCGAGTGCAAACAGGACAGACAGAAGGCACATTAACCGTTCTTTCCATGGATCAAGTCAGTTGCTTTTGAGATAAAGCACAGTTCATGTATCACCACAGTCTTAAAGACCTTTCATCATTTGTTGTATGGAAACTGAAGTAATTACATCTACTCTTTCGGAACAAAAGAAGAAGACGAAGAAAAAAGTACCATGTAACAACAGGTTACCATGTAAATCACTTTATCTTTTAGCAGTCTTTATATATATTTTTTTCTATCATGCAATCCCAATACTATATTCGCCTTTCATTACTACACTCTTCCCTGGATCAGTCCTTGTGCATGACTGGAGCTGCTATGTACTATGGTAATACAATTACTATTACTATTTCAGCCTTCATTAGTAAGATGAAACTTGAAAAATTAACGATGCCTTCATGAATGCCTACACAGAATAAAACTGGTTTGTGCTCCTATACCCTCCTTTCATTGGCAAAACTCTAAAATTAAGAACGTCTGTGCTTTCATACACTTCGTCTGTCACTGAATTCAGCTGACATTACAAAACACAGCAGGATCCTTACCACTAACACTTTGTGCCTCCTTTGGCTTAAAATAAAGACTGTAAGCAAGTGAGATATATTTTGTACTGACAGTAGTCAATACAGACACTACTCCAACAACAACTCACACCCTAACAGTGACCTAAACATGATAGAGGTGTTTTTTGAAGATTTTAACCTAAGGTGCCTAAGCTCTATTTATAATCACAGAATCACCAAGGTTGGAAAAGGCCTCCAAGATCATGCAGTCCAACTGTCCACCTCCCACCAACAGTTCTCATCAAACACGTCCCTCAATACAGCATCTCAGTGTTTCTTGAACACCTCCCTGGGCAGCCCATTCCAGTGCCTGACCACTCTTTCAGAAAAGCAGCATTTCCTGACATGCAGCCAGAATCTCCCCTGGTGCACCTTAAAGCCATTCCCTCTAGTCCTATCACTGTTACAGGAGAGAAGAGGCCAACCCCCAGTTCACTACAACCTCCCTTCAGGCAGTTACAGAGCACAATGAGGTCTCCCCTGAGCCTCCTCTTCTCCAGACTGAACAATCCCAGCTCCTTCAGCCACTCCTCATACGTCCTGTGCTTTAAGACCCCTCACAGCTTTGTAGTCCTTCTCTAGACATGCTCCAGGACCTCAATGTCTTTCTTGCAGTGAGGGACCCAAAACTGAACACGGTACTTGAAGTATGGCCTCACCAGTGCTGGGTACAGAGGGACAATCACCTCCCTGCTCCTGCTGGCCACACTATTTCTGATACAATCCAGGATGCCACTGGCCTTCTTGGCCACCTGGGCACACTGTTGGATCGTATCCAGCCAAGCATCAACCAATACCCTCAGGTCTCTTTCCTCTACACAGTCTTCCAGCCACTCTGCCCCAAGCCTGTAACATTGCCTGGGGCTGTTGCACCCAAAGTTGTAGGACCTGATGCTTGGTCTTCATACAATCATAGAAACACAGAATGGCCTGGGTTGACAGGGACCACAATGACCATCCTGTTTCAACCCCCCTGCTGTGTGCAGGGTCGCCAACCACTAGACCAGGCTGCCCAGAGTCACATCCAGCCTGGCCTTGAATGCCTCCACGGATGGGGCATCCACAACCTCCT
>PPHD01025590.1:0-11722 GCA_002909625.1 Bambusicola thoracicus
CTGCACCTTTGCCATTGTTCCTCACAGGAGGACCAAGCCCTCCTGTTGCCCTGGGCTGCACAGTGCCAGGTGCTGTACAAAGGCAGTTTGAAGCTCCCTCAAGCTTCAGCGTATGGCATTGCCGCAGGGAGGCACTCCTAGGCACAGGAGTTCATGAGAAGGGACCCACAGGGTTCAGATGACCAATGTGTAGGTTATCACCTCTCATGTTTCAGTGGCAAGATGGAGGCACAGGAGGAGGATTGGAACAGAAAAGAAATTGTTCACACCGTCTTGTTTATGTGCCTCCTCTCTTGGCTCTCCTCACAGCAAGGTCTTTCTCCAGAGCCATACCGTGCACTGGGTTTTTGGCTCAATCTGGGCCTGAAGGAAGAGGCATGGAAACACTGCCCCATCTGTGCCATACACAGGATGGATCTCAGGGCATTTGGTGTGAAATGAAGTTGTGCTCAGCATTCATCTGGTGTTACAGCTGAGCGCATCCAACTCAGTTTGGGCAGCCATGAGAGCTGATTGAGCCCATTGGGCTTCATCTGGTGAGGGGACATTACTGAAAGGATGGAAACGGGGCTTTTTAATTGCCAAGCCACTTGAATCAATAGGGAGCTCTGCATGCTACTCGGTGTGGTCTCCATGGACCCTATATGAAAGATGAAGGCAGCTGCGACCTCGTTTCACCACCCTTGCCTCAATCAATAGCTACCAGCTTTTAAAGTCCCAAAAGGTGTGATTAAGCCTCTGCTGCGTGAAGTTAGTGTTTCTTGCCATGCAGCCCATTGTCCTGAATGAAAGGACCTAAAAGCCCTTATACTGTGAGGGTTAATGACCAGATGTCCCTGGAAGGAAGCCCATCAGGCTCTGGCCCCCTGTGCCAGGAATTGCTGCAGCTGATTTCATTCCTCTTTGCATCCGTGCCTTAGCTTCAGTGGACACCCCACTTGGGTGAGCAAGTATACGTGTGCAGGTCTAAATCTAGGGATGTCCTGGGAGAAAGCTGAGAGTTGTATTATTCATTACTGTGGTATGGAGGACACTCTCAGTCAGTGACAGGCAGGAAGCTTAAACCCTTCCATACCTGGGAGTAGGACAGTGCACGTTTCTAGTCCATATTCTCATCACTTTCTCTGGACCAGTCTCTCTTATGAAGTGAGAGCTTGCCTAAATGTGCTAGTGCCACCAAGGCTTACATCAGACCATCCCCTTGTGAGAAGGACAAGCTTTAATAACGCATGAACAGGACAATAGTGATGTCTGTGGGAAAACAGTAAGGACATGTTTGTGGTTTGCAACAGCAGGTGCATCAGCACCTTTAACAGGAAGAGAAAGGGCAGCATCATTTGCAGAAATTAATGGACTAAGCAAAAATTGCTTCATGTGTGATGTATGTAAACTGCATATTTAACAGTGCTAGTATCGATACATCATTCTCAAAGGACCATTTCAACGTTGTTGTTTTCATGTAGAAATCCACTGGTACATACATCAACTTAACAGGGTTCTTTGAGCAGCTGGCCTTCCTGCTGCATTTTTCTTTCCCCCCTCTCTCATTATTGATTCCATAGCTCAAGAGGCATTGAGGACATCTCACTCCAAATCCAATACTGGTATCTTGCTGTCCACATGGTGTATTATTGACTGCATGTCACTCCACTCAGGCAGCACAATTGGATAGGAAATTTGGTTAGCACAATCCAACTGGGGTCTGTGGTGATTGCTGGGGTGTCATTATCAGTCTTCTGGCATGTTTTGCAGTTGTTAATTAAGGCTTTTTTTTTTCCTGCATCTATTTTGCATGTTAAAATTCTGGAAGCCTCTGAAAAATATGTATAAATCTGCGGTACCTTTTGCCAGCAGAATTTTTGCTCTCAGAGGAACAAAAGTCCTGGAAGGCTTCTCTCTGTAGGCTGAGCCTTTGCAAGTGACTCTGTGTGTAAGAAGAGGCCATTAAGGATTTGCTGCTCCAGGACAGAGGTGAAAATAAACTTGCTCATGCACAGAATATGGGGCACAGATGAATCTGTTCATAATTCAGTCCGAGTGCAAGATTAGTTTCCTCTGAAATGCCATCAGAAAGCACTTGCTCACAATCTAGGTCAAAGCAAGGAAGGCTGCTGCAGGATTGACTGAAAACAATGGAGTGAGGCTGAAATTACCTGTGTTCAACAGCAGTCTAAATCTCAGCCAGATGTTTGCAGTAATAAATATGCTGTGGGAACAGAGGTCTGTATTTCTGCAGACCCTGCAGCGGGAAGAAACTGAATTGCACGTTAATTGAAGTCCACACAATGACCTCAAAATTGTCTTACCTGTATCACTGCAAAACGTCTCTGCTTCTGATCATGCTAAAAGTATGCTAAACACCCATTTTCACAGCTAGCTCATACTAAGTTTTTTCCTACAGTCTCACTTCCTTCCCCTCAATAACATAATTGTTCTTTGAGCCCAGTACCATGAACCAAACACTGATACAGATTAACATGAACAGCAGATGATGTGAAACAGAAAATCCAGCTAGGCTCATTCAGCATAAACAAATATTTTGAGGTGCACTGCTCAGGCAGTGATTAGTTTGCCAGCTGTAAGTGGAGCTACAGAGGAAATGAAAAGGATGGAGTTTGCTGAAAGCAGCAGTGGGAAAAATATGACATCAAGACACATTAATTCATAATGCAGCAGGGTAGGAGCGGAGTTCAGACTGGGATCTGCTGGATTTTAAGATTCTTGCCTCTCTGTGAGTAGTCAGCCCAGCTGTGAGATGCTTTTTATGCTCTTAAGACAGCAATGGAATGGAAACTTTTTTTTTTTCCCTTTTAAATAGGCAGGAGGAGGGAGGAAAGCACTGAATTAAAACCCAGTTCTCATGAGAGCAAAATATTGTATGTACCTTTACAAAATCCTTCAGGATACAGCTGCAGATATTGAAGACAAATGGTTGCATAAAAATGCCAATAAAGATAATAATGGAAACAAGCTATGCCTAGAGTTCACTTTAGCTTTTGGTTCTGATAGCAACAAAGATAACAGCATAATGGGGCTTATTAATGCAGCAGGAGGCAGAACTATACGACAGCTACAGGGATAAAGAGTTATTTAAAACCTCTCAATAATGTGTACAGAAGTCTGAGGTGGCAAATCGCTGCTAAGATCATGAGAGCAAGAACAGTACATGCTTAATACTGGAAGTACTTTACGACCTCGCTACCTTCGCTCGCAGACACTGAGTGGCATCTTAGAGCCCTCTCCAAAATCAGATGTGTCAGTGAGCACTATTAGATGGAAAACAGAATCTTTGGCAGAAACACAGTTCTTTTTGCCAAGGAACACCAAATAGGCTTCAAACTCTACTGTCAGTGCTGGAATATTAGCCAGGACAACTCAGTAGGTTTAGCACAGGGTTTCGACTGAAAAAGCAACCTCTAGCAGAAAGCAGTCCAGTAATTTTAGCACTCAACAGTATTGCAAGAGGTGTGGGAAAACTAATCTTAAGTTACTCTTCCTATTGTGGATAATGCCATGAGCTTCCATGTCTGATGATACAGAAGATGTCTGCTTATGGTAAGAGCTTTTGGTGGCGTGGAGATTCTCCTAATCCCTGGAAACGAAGGAAAGATCTGAGAGAAAGAAGCCTAAATGCTTCTTTCTGAAACTGAATACCGGTCACTTCTTCACACCTACACATCTGACAGTGCCGAGAGGCAGGAAAGCATCCTATTGTGCCACTTCCTCTGATTCTGAAGAAACCTTCAGACACAAATTACCTACAAAGGGATAAAAAGAACATATTTTGAGCCAGAAGTTCTGGAGAGGGGAATGAGAGGATTGAAGAACGGAACAAAACAGATGGGAAAACAGAAAGCTTGGTTCGCTTCTGTCAAACTCATCACTTGTTTCTTGGGTGACAATGTGGGCATCGCCCGAGTCCTTGTGAGCCCTGAGCATTCAGCCCGTACTTTGCAGGACAGGCCTGTTCTGTGTACAGCAAAAGCCAGTGGTCACTAAGGTTGAGAGCAAAGCGTAAGTGTGGGGGGCACATGTACCAGTGGTACTTACAGGTCAGGGCTGAAAGCACAGCTGGCAGCCTATATTGGTTAGGTTTAAACTGTCAATCAAGAAGGCCACATAAATATCATGGCAATATGTGACATCCCAGTGGGAAACCAACTACTGCCTTCCCTAGGATGGCTTAGAAACGGTCCTGAAGCCATTCATGGCTTCTCCTCTACTGATCTATCAGATGCTCCTGAGAACCTTTCCCACACCTGGCTTTGAGAGTTCAGCCTGCTCCTTTTGAACTTGCCTTGTGAGCTCTCTTAGACTTTCTACCACACATATGTAAAAGTCCCCACAGCCACACTGTTCTCCTCAGAAAACCTACCCGTGCCAAGGGTTCTCTGGCACACAGGGCAGTGCTGCTCAACAGAAGGCTGTGCCTCTGCTCCCAATGGTCGCTAGGACTCTGGGTTCTCCTGCTGTCCATTGTGTCTCAGATGCTAAAGCTGTTGCAGCAGGAGCAGCCTCAGTTACACATGCACATCCACCAGTATAGGGGGCCCTCTGACTGCAGGCAGCAGCGTACTACCTCTAAATAGAAGAATACCACTAAGAGAACAAAGACTTGCAGCTGGGATTGACATTTTATTGCATGGGTGGTAGGTATCAAAGGGCTTTATGGCTCTTCTGGAGGCTCTTCAGTCCAGTTGGATTAAAATTAGCACAGCTGTTCCCCAACTGGTTATAGAAACACTTCCAGCCATCACCACTTCCTGCTGTCGCCGTCCCTCCTCTGGAAGCTGCACCATCCCGTTCTGCTCAGCTCAGAGCCTTGCCCTTCCTTTTTCTCCCCATCTGCCTCTTAACTGGGTGCTTAGTTCAGGCCGAGCAGCCTCCATCCATGCATCCTCCCTGCGCTCCCCAGCAGCTGCCTTCAGCATAGAACTGGAGAGCAGAGAGCAGGCCGTGGGGTTACCAGGACACAACACGAAGTTGCACCGAATGATGCTGGGAGTGTTGGACATGTCGGGCTCCTCTTGCTCCCCTGTCCCCTTGACGTTGGGCTTGCAGCAAGCTGATGCCTCACCCGCCTTGGGACTGCTCAGCAGGGCAGCAGGTGAGGTGCTGCTTTGTGGAGGCGAGGTGGTGAGGAATGCACAACGAGGGGAGTTGAGCAGCAGGCACAGAAGTAGGGCTCAGAGCTCGTCTAAGCATCTTTGATCGCACTCTGACACACCCACCGCATCCAATGAGACTTGCTGCAGTCTAGCGTGGATTTTGCTCCATCTCCAGGAGGCAGATGCCATCTGCAGGAGCCACTCGAATCAGCCTCCTGGAGGCTCCAATAGCTGTGGAAGGAAGATTTAATCCTAGCTGCCGAAGAAGCATCAGAGAGGACACAGCCCGCGTCCCTGCCTGCACCTGAGAAGGAAGCACAGCCCTCGGTGGTGGCACCGGCTGCAGTGTGAGGGATCTGAGAGGCAAACCGGTTGGCTCAGCTGCCGCTCCAGTTTTAGGGTGTAGACTGATGGTCTCTCCTGGTGGAGCTTTTCAGCACTTAGATGGGAAGACTGGAATCCCCCATCGGACCCTCTTGGGTCCTCCTGAATTCACAAGCGTGGGGATTCTTACCTAGTCCTGACTCTAGGAGCGTTTGCTAAGAAATGATGTGGTGTTCTCCCTTCAGACTGGTATTGGTTTTATTAGCTTCATGAGTTGGATTTTATCTTGCTAAAAACCTTATTCAGTGCTCACAACGCCCTTCTTCCTCCCCTTGTCTGTGGGAACAGACTTTGTGTATGCACAGACCCTACAGAGCAACTTCTAAATGGGCTGCTTCAACGGAAACACGTTTACTCTGCTAAACGCCATCGGAGCAAATAAACTAATCACAACGACAAGCGGAATGGCTATCGCTGAATCAAGTATAAACACCAGTCTGAGATCATTAACACCCCAGGGACGAGAAATGAGTGTTACTCCTCAGCGGAGCCTTCGCGTGGTGAAGAACGCGACCGCCCGCATCACCTCCATCACGTCCCGCCCTCCCGCCGGCGCAGCCCCGCCCCCCGGCTGACGTCATTAGACCCGCAGCTATCGCGAGAGAGGACTGCCTCTGTGCCCTCACTTGCCCACTTCCGCCCGTCACGCGAGATCTCGCGACATCGTGCATTTCTCGCGCAGCCGTGCGACGGCGAATCTCGCGAGCGGCGAGGAGGCAGGTGGGAGCCGGGCGGGGGCGGTGTAATCTCGCGAGAGCTGAGCCGCCCCGCCCGGGCCCGCTCCCCCCGGCGCCCCGCTCCCCTCTCCGCAGAGCTAATATGGTCGCCGGCGATGGACGCTTTCAGGCCAGGTCAGTGCGAGCGGGTCCGCTGCCGCCTGCAGGCCGACCGCGCTCCCGGGGGCCGTGCCGCCCCCCTGGCGGGACCCCCGCGCCTCGCCCCGGCCTTTCCGTCCGGCCGGCGGTGCGGCGGTCCCGGCCCGGCTGGAGCGCGGCCCTCGCTGAGGGGAGGAGGAGCGCGCCGGCGGCCGCTGTGTGGGAGCGCTGTGTGGGGGGAGCAGGGCTGGCCGTGCCCCGCGCTGCTGCGGGCCCCCCCGGTACCGCCCCGCCGGAGCCGCTTTGTTCGCCGCTGCTCGGCGTCGGCCCGGCTTCCCGCCGCCCCGCTCGCCTTCCGTTATCCCTGACCGCCGCCGCCGTCGGGCCTCTCCCCGTTCTCAGGTGCCCGGTGCTCGCCGTAATTCGGGGCCGCGCCGGTTGGATGCCCGCGGCGCAGCCTTTGTCAGCTGCCTGTGCTTTGCGGTGGTGTTGTGGCTGCGGCGCGTTACGATGGAACCGAGCGGCAGACAAAGGGCGGTGTTGTGGAGCGGTGCGGCCCCGCCATGGCACAGCCGGATCCATTTTCTCCCCGCTCTTTGTGATCCGGATTTTAATTCCGTGAGCTTCGATGAAATTCTTCGGGTTTGATGAGCTGTCATTGGTGCTGCCCGTTTAGTATGCTGGCGATTGGATTAAAACGTTTATTTTGCGAGCTGGTGGTCTTCTTGAAGAGGCATTTTTGCTTAACATGTCGGGTCTGTTCGTGTCTCTTGCTTGTTGTCAGCCTAGCACATCGTGAGTTATGCTTCGTAATGTATCTATTCCTTATCTGAGTCATTAAGTCCATTCCGTAGATGGTCAACAGAGACAATAAAGGTCAAACGTGTGTTAAGGCTTCTGACTGTGCTGGTGATTTGCATGACCTGTGCATACCTGGTAATATTAACGTTCATCTTAATCACGCAGCTACCTCATCAAGTGTCGTAATCCATTTAAACCATCCCCATATGTAATTTACATAAAACCCCCAGAGGAGTATTATTTTTGGTGAAATCAGAAATCAAAACTTGGTGTAGAGAGTCTTCTATCAGTGAGCAAGCCTTCTGTGGTCAGCACGCCCAAGGGCTGGGATGCCTTCCAGAGAGACCTGGGCAGGCTGAGCTGTGGCTGGGAGAACCTCATGAGGTTCAACAAAGCCAAGTGCAGGGTGTGCACCTGGGTCATGGCAGCCCCCACTGTCAGTACAAGCTGGGGGATGTAAGGATAGAACGCAGGTATGCCAGCAGTGTGCTCTTGCAGCCCAGAAAGCCAGCCATATCCTGGGTGCATCTAAAGCTGTGTGGCCAGCAGGATGAGGGAAGGGTCTGCCCCTCTGCTCTGTGCTGTGAGTCCTCACCTGGAGTGCTGCATCCAGATGTGGGGTCCTCAGCAAGGGAGAGACATGGAGCTGTAGGAGTGCATCCAGAGGAAGGCCACAAAAATGACCTGAGCGATGGAACGCCTCCAGGCTGAGAGCTGGGGCTGTGCAGCCCAGGGGCTCTGAGGTGACCCGAGAGTGGTCTGTCAGTATCTAAAGAGGCTGTAAGAAAGAAGGAAAAAGAGTCTTTAGCAGAGTCTGTTGTGGTAGCACGAGGGGAAATGGTTTCAAACTAGAACAGGGAAGATTTAGGTTTGGATGTAGGGAAGCTTTTTGCACTAAGGGTAGTGAGGCACAAGGCTCTCTGGTTGTCTCGATGTGTGATGGGTGCCCCATTCCTGGAGACGTTCAGAGTCAGGCTGGGGGATTCTGAGCACCTGATGGAGCTGTGGGTGTCCCTATTCATTGCAGGGGAGTTGGACCAGGTGATCTTTTTCTCTTCCAACTCAGAAGATACTATGATATCTGTAACTCTGTTGTGTATTCTTATTTTTCAGGAAGCCCTTACCAGCCCATAATTGAAGAACTGAGAAACTATCCACAGAAGAGGTTCTACAATGTCTCAAAGCTTGGAGGCACCAAGTATGGTAATGATAACTTCTGAGTTTGTAATGAGGGCAGTACCTGCAGTAAATGTGCACCACTTACTGCTGTGAAGTTTTAGGAGGTGCAGCAAGTATGTGAGTTCTTAATACATGTTCTTGAGAGCTTATAATTTTCTACTCTCGTATTGTTTTATGAAGTTGATCGATAGTTCTTGCAGTTGCTGTGGAAGGTTGAGTTCTGGTGGTGTACCAACAATCCTTAATCTCAGCATGTCATTAGGAGGCAATGTATCACTGATACGTGCCAAAAAGATTGCTTTTTACTGGGCTCTGTGTCTGGATGCCTCCTAAGAAATAAAAAGCATTTGTGCAGTGATGTGGGCTGGGGCAGAAATGCAGGAGAGAGCTGTAGGTCACCATCAGCTGGAATGGGTTCTACTCCTGAAGGTGAGCAGAACATATTTTTGTTACTCTCTTAGCTTTCATGTTAAACTCCTAAGATACTTGAGGTACATATTAGAGGTGTTTGGGATCTTCTCTCAGTTGTGCTGTTGGGTGAAGATATATTTCTTAACTAGAAATTGCAGAGGGTATTTCACTTCAAGCCCATGTTTGACAGCAGTAATTAGGTCCCTGTTTTTAAAGCAGAGAAGGAGGAGCTCTTTCTCATGCAACAACAGGTGCTGCAAATTTTGTGCAACAGTTGTGTGCTCTTGCAAATTTCTAATATAATACTGGAGTTAATCTTTCAAATGAGTGTGAGAAAGGGCAGAATGTTTCCATTGCTTTGTCTGAGAAGAAGCAGTGGAGTGGTAGCAGCAGAACCAGTCCCTTCTGTAGGTTTCTTTTTATCAGAGGGGCCTGTAGTGAAAATTCAAACAGAAGATACTGCTTTCTATCTAAGATGTCCAAATAAAGGTTGGAGCAGCGGAGGAATTTGGAAATATTCACAGAATGAATCCAAGCAGAATAGGTTAAGGTGGTCTTTCTCTTCCCATAGAAATCAATGGGCAGAAGTTGGAAGCCTTATATTTAACTGAATATTAGAAAAATATTGAGTTTAGGTGCAGTGTGGATCCATTATCTGGAACTGTTAATTGAATTTGTTGCTAGAGCATTAATTTTGGTTCTTGCCTGTTTGCCCTCTGCCTTGGGGCTTCTGACCACGGGCTGACAATAAGTGCCTGTTCAAGTTAATCAGATTTCTAATGCAACTGTTAATTCATTTATTTGCCGATTTGTTTGGGAGGGGAAATTTGATTTATTTTTTTTCTAGAGTTGAAGATAGTAATCTGTTGTGGGTAAAATGGTAGCTGGGAAGACCTTGGAATGGGCTGGGGTAGAAGGGACAACTGGACTTCTAGGCCTGCATCACTGCTGGGACTGGGGCTGGCTTGGACAGCGTTTCTCACTTCAGTCTCCAAGGATTGGGATTCCACTGTCTCATAATCCTGTGCCTACCTATCCTACCTGCTACATCATCTTCTTTGTATCTGACTGTGGTATCTATTCGTGCGCCTTGTGGCTGTTTTTGCGCTTTCATCGTGCACTTAGAAGGCAGGCTTCACCTTCTCTGCAGTTCCCATTGGACTGTGAAAGACTACCATTAGTGCACTTAGCTTTCTCTCCTCAGATTCAGCAAATGCAGCTCTCTCACAGCTCTGTGACACATTCTGCAGCCCATTACCATCTTAGTGGCCCTTTACTGGGTATGCTATGATTTGCTGAGATCTCCTGTGTTCTGGGAGGCCCAAAACCATGCGCAGTGCTGTGGATACTCTGCTAGTTTGATAGCCCCTGGTAGAATGAAGTAGTCCATCCTCCATTGCTGATGACTGCTGCCTGGTCCACTGTACAGTTATCAAGGGGGTGCTGCTTTGTATTTGTAAGGAATAAGTCACGCAATTCTGTTCTGCTACCTTGACTTTTAAGTAGAATGGTGGTATTACAGTTGGTTCAAATATGGTTTTGATGATGCTTCTGTATTATTTTGAATGACTTGTCTAGTTAGACAACAGTAGATACCTCATCGAGATGCATGATGAGAACAGTGAATCTTTATTAGCAGCTTGTGGATGAACTTACTGATCAACAAATGTTTTGTTTTCTTAAGCCTCAACTGAGTTGTTTAACCCCCTTCTTGCAACTAACTTGTTCACACTTCTCACTATTATCAAGTTATCTGCCTGCTTGGATGATGATGAAAGGAATGATATGTGGTGGAAGATGTGAATTCTTTGTTTGCAGTGGATAGTGATGCTTCTCCTTTTCTCCCAGTTTTTTTTTCTTCCTCATTTGCAGTTCCCTCAGTTTTACCATGCCACGAAGCTGTTTCTCCTCAGTACCTCAGCCCAGATCAGAGACAAAGCACTGGAAGTTACGTTTAGTGAAATGTCTTTCTTTGTGTTTTATGAGATGTTCAATTTAATGGCCATATCAGAAGAGTTTCTGGACCTGAAATCACAGTGTATTTTTTAAAAAGAAGAAAATAGGAGGCATTGGCTGCTTTTGGCTTGGTGTCTCCAGTGATGAGATGGTGAAATGAACAAACAAACCAAAACTTTTTAGAGTACTCTACCAGGTGTTGCCTTTCTCCCATTCTGTTTGATTGGTAACCCCAACTCTACATACCTCCTGTACACCTCCTGCCAGCACAGCATACCTTCCTAACTGCTGCTGGCATAATATGGTCCAGTCAAACATTGGTATCTGCAGATATAACTCATCTTCTGTAACGTACGCACTATACCATCCATATTTTATACTAGACTGTTTGTTTTCCCATAGCTCTCTTCCTTCTGATTTGTAGTGAAGTGGACCTCCTTAGAAATGTGAAATAGTGATTTATAAAGACATCAGGAAGTTGGGGGTGTTGTACTAATTAAGCTGGTCATTTTGTGTTGCCCTAGATGTTCTGCCTTATTCCATACGAGTGTTGTTTGAATCCAGCGTCCGTAACTGCGATGGCTTCTTGGTGAAAGAAACAGATGCTATGAACATTTTAGACTGGAAAGCAAAACAGAACGATGTCGAAGTGCCCTTCTGTCCTGCCAGAGTTGTTCTTCAAGATTTTACGTAAGTACAGCGTTTGCATATGTGAGCGTGTGGGAAAATGTCAGATCATCTGTGAAAACTCAGTGAGTAGCACGTGTACTTCAGCTGGGGAATAAACAGCACCTAGCTGTTGGATACTGAAGCTTCTCTCTTTGTCAGTATGCACTGCTTCTGCTATTCAGCAGAGACATCACGATTACATGTGGTGCAAGAAGAGGAATTGTTCCTTAGGGTGCCTTGGTTTTAGTGCGGGTTGGTGAAGGTGAAGCTGTTGGCCTGCAATGGATGTTTCACAGGATTAGTGCCAAAACACAAATGGAAACGGAGGCATTTAGATTGTAGCCAGATGGCTGACAGTTCATTGAAACACAGAGTTTGTGCTGCAGACAACTGGAGATT